>JABUQX010060609.1:0-7500 GCA_015478945.1 Trachelipus rathkii
CATGTCTCCACGCATGAGGCATACGGCTTCGGCTTCGAGCTCCGGCTCCACCCCGAAAAAAATTGAGCACTGCTCCAGATCCACCTAAAACCTTGTCTCCACGCATGCGTCTCCGGCTCCACATCCCTGTCTAAAAGTATTAGGTGTAGTGATGCAAATATTTTGCTGCATTAGACATTACCAAACGTCAAAAATGATTCATTAACTTATTACTAATATTAATAGCTAGGGTGTTTTTATTTTTTATTTTTAAATAGATTGCCGGCCACCACTTACGGGCTCAGCCCATTTCAAGGAAGAGGTCAGAGAAATAAAAGACAGAAGAGAAGAAAGCAAGCCCAGATTTTAAATAAAAAAAGATTAAATGTAAAATTAAAAACAGATGGTGGAAAGGAATTCCATAGAACAGAGGTGGCTGAAAAGAAGAAGATACCAAAACAAGCAATCCTGGAGGTACCAATTTCCGCATAAATACTTATAAAAGCGGAGCATCTCTTGCTTTACGAGAGTTTTATCTCTCCATTAAAATAATTTCCTTACCTATTGGTTAAAAGCATCTTTCAAGTGCTTTGTATTTCCAGGAATACATTTTTCAGATTCTCAAAGTTATTAAGTTATTTGCAATTATATTTTTTAACGATTGACCTTTTCTAAGACTAAAAGAAAAATGAATAGCTATAAAAATATATAAATAATTCAGTAAAATGGAAAACTAAAAGAACGAAAAGTAAAAATAAATAAATATAATTTATATATATATATATATATATAATATAATATATATATATTATATATATAATATATATATATATATATATAGTATATATATAATATATATATGTCTAAAAATAATATATATATAATATATATAGTTATTATATATATATATCTATATATCCTATTTCTAATTACACTATCAAACCCAAACATACTATCGCCTCTTCATCATTACCAAGTAATTACATGGTTATGCAGATTTTCGAAACGCTCCCTCCACACTCTCCTCACCTCTCCCTAATCATTCAGAAAAGCACACTCCCTATTGATTGTTCTACGAAGATTCCTCGTATTCTCTCTTAACTTTTTGTACTTCCTTCCCCAACAGCTTTCTAGCTTTCTATTCCCTTATAGGTCCTCATTTTTTGGTCTCCTCTCCTTCATCATTCCACTCCTTCAAACTGTTCGAGCATTCTATCTCGTTTTTTTTTTCCTCCCCAACGTTATTCAACTTTTAAGTCTCCTCTGGTTGTTTCTCCACTATATATTTACCATATCACCTTTCACTAACGAACCTCATACTTGGATTTTGTATTACATTACAACCAACGCTATGCTTTTTAATCACTTGCATCACCTACTCTTTCCTCCATTCACTATTGACATTTTTACATCCATTCATAGCATATAGACATACTTCTTTTGCACTGCTAACAATTCTAATTCCTTCATTTGCGTCCGTATTTGCTCGGTTTCAGTCATATTCACATTCTGCTGACTACTCTACAAGTGTTTTCATGCACATAATTTTCCTTATAACCCAGTTCTCTTAACCTCTCACACCTAACACTCCCCACTTCCTTCCTTTTTTCCTCTCCTCCCATCCTCTTCATCCAAGGCTCAATATTTATCGTCATTTTAATCATTCCAAAATAGAACGTACATAGTATGACCTCATTGTTAACATTCTGTCAATCCAATCGACTGATTTGCACGTCCACTACACATTATTTCATACTCAATTAATCATACTTAATATATTAAATATATTATATATATAATATATAATAGTAAATTATTTTAAATATAGAGATCTTTGGGTCTTCCATTTTATAATATAATATATCTTTGGGTCTATCCATTTTAATATAATATGTAGACTATCGGTATACATCTATTATATATATATATATATATAATATATAGTAAAATAAGTATGTAATTTATACAACAAAATATTCAAGTCTATTAAAAAAATTACATACAAATTAGGGACTGCCCAAGAAATTTAAGCAAATTAAGCATTTGAAACACCCAGGGAGGAGAGCTTCATTTCTCCTTCACAAAGTTCAAAATGAATATGTATTACTACGTCTGAAAAGCGATGCATCGCAGATGAAAAACTCGACGCTTATGAAAAATGAATTTCGGGGTCATGAAGAAGAAGATCTTTCGCATTCGTGCATTTAAAATGAACGAGGAATCATTACTTATAAAGATGCACGAAGGTTGCTACGTATTAATAACAGATTTTCTTCTTTTTTTTTTTTTTAAAGCATCTCATTGTAAATGAGCTCTGTATTAGTGAAAGCTTTGAAATAACTAATAATTAGTTAAAATGTAAGGATAAAATTCTTAATAAACTTTGTGTATTATGAAATTTACCTCCCACATTCACACATACAGATACGAGCACACACCTACATATATATTTATATATATAATATATATATATCATATATATAGTATATATAATTATATATATATATATATATATATATATATATATATATTATATAATATATAGTAATATATATATATATATATTATATATACTTTTAAAGTCTCTTTTATGAGTTCGCTTTGTAATTAACCTTTCAATGAAAATTAAACAACGATGAAAAATATAAATACCCGATTTAAAACTTATAAATACTCCATTCAATATATCAGAAATCAACTGCCCTCTAATATACTGCAGAATAAGATTCTAAATTGCCTCTACGTGGAATCTTTTTTTTTGTGCAAGATTTGGCATTGAGAGAAACATCGATAAAAAAGGGACCTCCATCAACCCATTGTAAATCGGTCGGAGAATTTGACAGCTATATTTATATTTATATGATATGAATGATGCACGTCTAATTAGACCTCTATTATATAATATATATAGTATATATATATATTTATATATATTATATATATATATATATAATATATATATATATATATACTATAAATATAATTATATATATAATAATATATTATACAAGTATTATATATATATATAACTATATATATATATATATATTATTATATATATATAAATTAATAAAACGTACCGTCTCGTAGACCTATATATCCATAACAATATTATTATCAGGGCTTTTTTCGGGAGTCAAGTACAAGTACTTGTACTTGTACCTTTGCACTTAGAGTACATTTCCCTTCAGTAGTAATGTGATACTTGCACAGTCATATTTTAACAAACCCAGTGTATCTGTAACTTGGCTACATATAACTTTTGTTACTTGATAACTTTGGCAAAGTAGCTATGCAAAGTACTCTTTTGTGCATTTTTAAACTTTGCAACACTAAATACTATTATATATATATATATATATATATATACTACTTACTCATAATATCCCTACTATTACCTGGAGTTAAATATATATTTACCTTGATACATAATATATACCATATATATACTCACCCTATACAATACCCCTCTTCCAAGTGCGTTCTTATCTAAGATTACATATAATCATATATTTATTTCCATACTAATTATTATAATTATTTAAATGACTCATTATACTATATTACTAAAATACAGTGATTCTCCACATATATTATTAATATAATTACTATTACACTATTCACTTGAGTCTGCGTATTACCTCTGCACTGCTTTTTAACTACCTCACATGTATTTCTGGTTTCCTCTCACATTGCATGGTCTAGTCTATGGCAATCTCGAGGCTTCTAGTCAACCTCTCTGCGATAGACACAAGCCATAAATCCAATGTGATTCTATCGGATTCAGATACCTATGGATAACACGTTATGCTTACTTTTTAATGTCATTTTATAGACTCAGTTAATTTATAGTATCACTATTAGTATATACGTATTTATCACTTTTCCTTATCGTATTCTGAGGATACCTTTATTTTTACACTTATATACTGCTAGTCTCTAAATACCCCGATTCCATTTCAGAGATGATAAAGTGTTCAATATTGATAAGTATTATGGCCGTACTATATCTACGTAGTCTTCACATACTATATACGTATATCACTATATATACTCACCCACCGGGCCTCCAGGTGATACTAATAGCTATACGGCCTATATATCATCTACACGTATTACTCAGATCTACATAACTATTTTATTTGTATTATAGTTTACACGTCTGCGGACCCGAGTAGTGCTTGATCTCCTCTTTCGGGTGATCTGTGAATTTTTTGAAGTTGCTGGTTAAAAATAGCGGTCTCATGGAGGGTATTCACGTGTTCCACGTAGGGAATTAGTCGAGGATGAGTTATCCACCAATAGTACCCCTATTTCACCTTATATAAGGGTTGGTAAGGGGACATTAAGGTTAATTTAAAGTATTCTCACTATTTGGTTGAGTCTTACGCATTTATTCAGTATGTTATGTACGGCGAAACCACTACTACTCATCGGTATTTGATCGTCACGAAAGAGTGCGTCGAGACTGACATTGTATTGGTGAAGCAACGAGGTGCGTTTTAGAATGTGGTAAGAGGCTGTGTGGATCAAATTTTACATTGAACACAAATATTGGGAATTGAGGAAGGCGTGAAGAATAAGTTGGAATTAGGTTTTATCTGAATTTGCAACAGCGGTATGGTAGGATTAAATAGGGAGGCTAACCTATGGCAGGTGTTAGTGATTATATGGTGTTGGTGGTAAGCTGAATGGAATCAAAACTATGTATGACGATAGTGAAGCATATGTGTCAAGAATAAATAGTAGTCGAAGTTTTATTGGTTTTAATATTGGTAGCGGTAGTGAGGATCAGGGATGTGTTTATATCTCCTTGGTTATTCATATGTATAATGGTGGGGTTAAATGAAAGAATTAGAGATAGTGGGTAGCTAGGGGTGTGTGTTAGAGATGGATTGAATCGATAATAGAGAGTGGAGAGGTTTCCCAGTCTATTATATGACGATGATTATGGTTTTGATGTGTTGAATCGAGACCAGCGGAAAATGAGAGGACTGGTAGACCAGGTGATCCTCTGGATCTAGGTGGTAATGGTAAGCCCGGCTTTTGAAAGAAGTCATCACATGCTAGAATTGTTACGTTCTGCGGTCAAGGATTATGTGTGTGAGTCGAGGTACCCAGTTCCCTTCCTTCCCCCTTACGTATGTTGAAGTTAAAGTACAAGCAGACTTGACACAAAAAATGTTCTGAATATTTAATTATTTAGCTTGGATTATATTCCATAGCTCTATGAAAAGGGAACAGATTGTATGGCAAGAAGTGCTAGGTAGGAAAGTTTGAATGTGCAGGAAGGTGGCTGGATGCAATTAAATCGTATGTTTATGTACTAAGTGGACTATATCACTTTTCGAGATGCGCTAGGTGGTCTTACATGAGGATATGTTGTTAACCTTTAGTAGTAATGTATACAGCTTTTGTTACGTAAGGTGAGGAACATATGGTCTTGAATAAAAGTAAATGTGTTTCAGATTGATAATCTTAGGGTGTGTTAGGATATGAGAAGACATTGTACAAATCAGGAATGAAATCTCTAGGAGTTGTGATGGTCGTCGATGAAAGGGTGAGAATTATGAGAGACATAAATTGAAGTATAGTGAGAATGTTTGGTCATCGTGGAAAGGATGGATGATAGTCGCGATTGGGTTAAACGGATGTATATGTTGGTGAATTGGCTGGGCCATATCGCTCGCGCCTTGCTCACGGCGAGAAGCCGATAGAAAAAGATTGGATTTGAGTTAGTTAGAACCGCAAGAGTTATGGCTTCAGGAGACGAGCACTGCGATGTTGACATTTATCGGGAAGGCGAGAGTAACGGTGCATAACAGGAGTGAATGACATTGTCACCATCGCCCCCTAACGCGCCTAACTAGTGATATAACCCAACATCCTTGACAGCCTTGAAAGGATTCTATTACCACATAAGTGAGGGTCCGATCATGGTCCAGTGAAAGACTCTCGGTGTTGATTTTCTGACTGCCCGACGAGTTCTACTAAGGTATGAAAATCGGGTGCGTAAGGCGTGGGCTATTCTTTCAAACCTTGCTTCATAAGTTCTTTCTTATACCGCTTTTATTCTGTATTTCGAGGAGTGCATGCTACAGCATCCTAAACCTTTTATTACCCACCATGTCTCGCCTGAGCAATAGTAAGGGGTTGATGAATATTATATCTCTTCTATTATATATATACATATATACAGTATCAATACTATATTATATATTAGTTATATTACTATTTATAGATATACGCTCGTTGATTTATATATTATAGAGTACTATATGATATATACTAAGTTATATTAATAATATAGTACTTTTAGGTACGTTCTCATATATATATCATTACCTGTGCTATATAGGCAAGTTTCATAACAGTACTTTGTCTTGTACTTGAAGCGTGATCACCCAATGTACTCTGTACTTAAACATTTCTAGCATTGACTTGTAATTTGTGTACTTTGGAACAATTCTAGCGTACTTCGTTACCTTTGAACAAGATAGTATCTGCTTGAACCACAGCCTGATAGTATTATATCTACTGATATATCCACTATATATATAATTATAGCTATATTGATATATAATATTATAATATATATATCCTCCACTACTGATATATATATATATATATATCTTTGAGTATACTATATGAAGAAAGATCTCTATCTCTGGTGCTCAGGGATGGGATTTGGTGAACCTTATCTTCCCCCTTTCCCCACTATTTTCTATTTCCTCTAAGCCATGAGTGAAGATTTTTTTCGAAATCGAATCTCTCCATAAGCAACATACCACCTGTCGAACAGCAGTGATTAAGCTGAGGATGTGGTGCTGAATGAAAGATTTTATAATATATATATATATATAATATATTATGTTACTATATTACTTTATATGGTTATTAATATAAATATTTACTCACCTCCAATTAGTCTTTATTTCTCACTGGTTATTATATTATATATATATATATACCATTATATATATATATCTTATCAATATAACTAATTTATAATATATAAAAATATCTATAGGTATTATACTATATATATATAAAATAATATATATATTATATATAATATATATTATATATATAGTATGAGTATATATATATCTAATAACGTACTATTTATAACCTATAATATATATATATATACTTATATACTATATATATATTATATCATATATTAACATATATATTTATATATATATATATATATATATATATATAATATATATATATATTATATATATATCGTATAATATGCAAAATATATATTATATACTATGAGTCATATATATATTTATAATATATATATATATATATACTTTATATATATACCTCTTATCAATATATATAGATATATATACATAATATTTGCTATAGTGTACTCTATTTTCTTTACCATTTCTAAGGGTCTAGAGCCTCTATCTCAACGGATGTGGGTGTTATTTTATTATTCTCATCAATTTACAGTAATACACCATATACTTACCGTATTAGTAGGTAATGATTATTCGATTA
>JABUQX010060609.1:17500-27500 GCA_015478945.1 Trachelipus rathkii
CTTAACTTTTTTTGGGGCCTTTGACTTTTTTGAGAACCCTGATTTTTTGAGAACCCGGATTTTATTGAGACCCGGCATTTTTTGAGGAAGCCTCCTGATTTTTGTGAGAACCCGGTTCTTTTATGCACAACCAAATTTTTTCGAGAACCCAAATTTTTTTGAGAACCCAAATTTTTTTGAGACACCCAAATTTTTTCGGCACCCTGATTTTTGGCAACCCTTCGAAGAAGGGTTGCGCCAAACGGTTGCGTAAGCAACGTTGTAGCGTATTGCCCCCCCCTAATTTCTAAGCGCCCCCTAATTTTTCGACATGGGTCAATTTTTGCCCACGGTAATTTGATCTTCATTTTAGGGGCTTGGCCCTATTTTTTGATGTCTTATAACCTTTTTTGTGCATTCCCCTTTGCATCCAAAGTTTGACAGATACCTGGAATGGGTCAATTTTGACCCACCGTTAAATTTTTTTGTCTTCATGGGTTCAGATTTTGACCCATCGGGTAATTTTTTAGCTCCTTGTGCCTTTAGGGTTACTTTTTTGATGTCTTAACTTGTTTGACCATGATATTTCGGCCTTGACTTTGCCATAACCATGGGTCATTTTTGGCCCACGCCAATTTTTGCCCACCGTGCCCACCCGTCACATATTTCGTTTCTAACTTGAACGTATGTATGGACCTATCCTAAGCTTGAACACCTACAGCACGTGCGCGTTGCCACGCACATAGCACACACACACACACACACACACACACACACACACACACACATCACACACACACACCACACACACACACACACACTTATACACACATCATATGACACTTTACACACATTCAACTATGACACTTCCACTCACACCATCAGTACTTGCACTTACATTTACACTTATTCACACGTACAAACACACGACCAACCCTTTGTCTTCATGGGTCAATTTTGACCCACGGTAATTTTTTGTCCTTCCTTTAGGGACTTAGCCTTTTTTGATGTCTTAACCTTGGTTTGAACATGATATTTCGGCCTTGACCTGCCATAATACGCATGGGTCATTTTGACCCACCTTAACTTGATGGTTTGATGGATTTCATCAACCCGTAGAAGCATCTGTGACTGTTCTAATTAGTGTTCTACTGAGTATTAGATGAGTGCCAGGTGAGTGCCAGGTGAGTGCCAACGAGTGCCAATGAGTGCCAATCGGTGCCAGTGAGTGCCCAATGAGTGCCAGTGAGTGCCACATAGTGCCACAAGTAAGTGCCACTGAGTGCCAACTGATGCCACTTTTTTTCAAGCCTTTTCTAGCCTCCCCTGAGCCTAGAATAGCCCTAATATGGGTGTCTACCCCTAGGTAATAAGGTATGAGGAATCGATTGGTGTATATTACAAGTTGCTAGGATGCTTCCTACTATGAGTTAGTCTTTTTCTAACACTTATAAAGCACTACATCACCATAGCCACTTACACTAGCCATAATACACTTACCACTCCCACGCACAGGTACACTACACTTTAACTCACACCACATCGAAGCTCAATTTTGCTAGCCCTCATACTTTGATGAAGTATCTTTGATACCACCTTTATTGATGATTCATCTTTGATGACTCATTTTTTGTCTACCTCTAGATCATAAGCTCCCCACCAGGCCGCAGCAATCCCCCTCCCCACAAAGGATGGAGGCCCCGCACCCGCAGGTGCGACCCGCCGCGCGAATGAAAAATATATATACTATAAGTCATTCATTTTTATTTCATACTTAAACATTTCAAAGAATTTCTTTTCAAATATACTATGAGTCATTCATTTTTATTTCATACTTAAACATTTTTTATTAAAAACATTTTCGCGAACCTAAAACTGTAACTCATTACAGACCTATTATTTTAACACATATTTTATTAACATTACTTTTTACTTAATACTTTTACTTAATCTTTTAAATATATAAAATTTTAAACACTTGTATGTAAAACGAGAAAAAAAACAGAGCGTAACTGAAAAAATAAACATTATATTTTACCTAACAAACTCAGTAACGAAATTTTATTAAACAACATATAACATATCAAGCAACACACACCAACCTTAAAGCAGTAAATCAGTAAATCACTAGAGGTGTTCTAACACCAAGAGGGGATTACGACCCATGCACTCTCTTTGTTTCTCTAACCACTGCTTTACTCGCTCTTACTGCTTTAAACTCATGTATTTAACTAGCTTTACCTCATGTTTTTAGCTGCTTTAACTCATATGTTATATCCTGCTTTAACTCATATATTTTTAACGTTACATACCTTAAAGCAGTAATCAGTAATCAATAGAGGTGTTACCTAAACCAAGGGGGATTAGTCTTATTTTTGTTTTTCTGCTTAACTTATTAAAAGATCATTTTGCAATTTTAGTAAAGAACTACCCGACGCTTTAAAACTCACATGTTTTCTACGCTTTAACTCATATATTTATTAACATTACATACCTTAAAGCAGTAAATCAGTAAATCAATAGAGGTGTTACCTAAGGGATTAGTAGGCTTTTGTTTTACTGCTTTATGCTTTAACTCACTGCTTTACTGCTTTAACTCTCTGCTTTACTGCTTAATCATATGTTTTACTGCTTTCACTCATATATTTATTAACATTATGTTTTTTATTTTGTTTTAATACTTTTTATTTATTTTATTATTATTTTTATTTATTTTTATTATTATTTTTATTATTTTTATTATTTTATTTTTATTTATTATACTTAGTGTTATTTACTTCAAGGCCTATTGTTATTATTATTTAGACCACACATACACACGCAGCACACACATCCACCACACACACACACACCACACACAACACACACCAATTCATACTGAACTTATACAAGATTCACATATGAACTAACATTTCCCTACGACATTCTAAACATTTACACTTATACACATCGGCAACACACACACACACACCCACACACTTACACTTATACACACATTCACCTATATACTTATACAATACACTCTGACACATTAACATTTATCCATGACACTTACATCTTACACCTTACACTCAACACAGAATATTACTTACCTCAACAGATTTACTTACCACTCACACACACAGATTTAGCTTAGCACACACAGATTTACTTAAAATCCCACACCAGATTTCACAACACACACACCACCACACACACACATCAACACCACGCACACTCACTTAACATATACGTATAATTATTAAAGACATTTTATGTTTTAATTAAACCCGTACATTTATATTACTCAGTCAAATATAACTAAAATTATTTCAAAGTTTTCCTTAAAACTTCTATAATAATCAATCATTACTTTTGAACAAAGAATTTATTATTAACCTGTTAATACTTTTTGTTTAAAATTTTAGTAACTATACAGTTTTAAAATAACTTTACTAATTTTATGAACATCTTTATTAAAACAATATTATTTTACGTACTTAAAGGCAATAAATCAGTAAATCAGTAAGGTCAGCCCTAGCAACCCCCTCTACACAAGCTATGTCACGTCTTTTGTTCTATTGACACTACTGCTTTTCATCATCTTTAGCCATGTAATAAGTATAAAGAACAAAATAAGTTCTTCTCTGCTAACATAACCATGTATTTTATTAAATCTTTCTAAGTTTCTTATTTAAAAATAAAACAATTATCACTTCCATTTATAGTTATCGTCGATGTCAACTAAAAATATTTCAAAGTTTTTTAAATAATTCGGATTTTCTTTTATTATTATTATCTATGTACATTGACAACCCATCACGAGAAAACACAACAACCGCACTCCTTACAGATATGAAACTGACCCTCTCTCTGTAAATGTGTTGAAATAATACTTTAAGGTCTAAATTTAGGATAATCTTTTTGTAGGCCCAGGGGCCCGACTTAGGCCTAATTCGCAGTCAAGAATATATTTTCAACTGAACCTTTTCTGTAAAATGTGGTGCAATAACTAAGTAGGCCTAATTTAGGCCTAAATTTAGGATAAGCCCTTTTGTATCCCATGCTGATTTAAGCCTAACCAGGTCAAAAGGTAATTCCAGTATAGGCAAGAATCATTGTTATTATTATTATTTTTATAAATATATATTTCAAACTGGAACATGCTGGATCGGTAAGATCCTTTAAGCAGGTAAAAAGGAAATGTTTTCCTTACTTGTGATTGGTCGGAATAATCCTTATCTCTATATGACCTCGTTGTGTGATTGGTCGAGAATTATTTTACCGTCTTTTGAAAATTAACTTTGTTCTTAAATTGTAATTTTGAGCAGGTGTGTGTTTTATTATTTTAGACCAAACTCATTTTAAAATCAAAGTCATTTTAGCTGTTAAGCGGTGCAACAAGTTATCTGATTTGTATTAAAAGCGTTTTATTTTTACTAAGTGTATATCCTATTTATAATAAATACTTACATTGGGAATAATCTATTAATTTCACTAGACATAGATAATAATTAATTCACTAGTTCACTAAGCTAACCACCAGGGCTAAGCATAACCCCACCCGCAAAGGCAGCCAACCCCGCACCCGCTGGTGCGTCCCCGCCCGCCGGCGTCCCGCCGCGTCCCCGCCGCCGCGTCCCCGCCCGCCCGCGTGCGCCCGCAAGGCAATATTTCCGCGTTTCCGCCGCCGCGTGCGCCCGCAGGCGCAATATTTTCCGCCCGCCGCGTGCGCCTAACGCCGCAGAGCCCGCAATATTCCCTCGCGAATGAAATATATATATATATATATATATATATATATATAATATCTATATATAATATATATTATATATATATATATACTTGTGTGTGTGTGATGTAAGTGTTATGGTGAGCGTAAGTGTCCTATGTGTACGTGCGATTGTGAATAAGAGATATAGTGGGTGTGTGTGTATAAAGTGTAAGTGGTAAGTGTCTATGGTAAGTGTAACTGCTTATAAGATGAATATCAATATAGGGGGTATCAAAGATGACGCAATCAACAGATGGGAGTCATCAAGACTGAACCACAAAGCTGCGGTACCACAAGCTAAGTTATTAAAGTTGAGGCATCAAAGCTGAGGCATCAAAAGCTGAGCATCAAATTGAGGCATCAAAAGTTGAGGTATCAAAGTTGAGGCATCAAACTGAGGGTAGAGTTGAGCGTCATAAACCTGTGGGCGTCAAAGTTGAGGCATCAATATAGGTGGGTGGTTGCGTATGTGTAAGTGTGTATGTTTGTGTGGTTGTGTGTGTGTGTGTGATGGTGTGTGGCGTGTGTGTGCATGTGTGTTCTAAATAATAACAATAGGCATGAAGTACATAACACTAAGTATAATAATAAAATAAAAATAAAATGTTTTTAATAATTATATCGCTTATATGTGCTAAGTGAGTGTGCGTGTGTGTGTGTGTGTGTGGGGGGGGGTGTATGTGTGTTCTAAATAATAATAATAACAATAGGCATGAAGTAAAATAATAAAATAAAAATAAAATGTTTTAATAAATTATACGTTATATGTGTAAGTGTGTGTGTGTGTGTGTGTGTGTGTGTGTGTGTGTGTGTGTGTGTGTATGTGTGTCTAAATAATAATAACAATAGGCATGAAGTAAATAACACTAACGGTGTGCGAGTACGCGGAAATATTGCGCCTGCGGGCGCACGCGGCGGGCGGGAACGCGGAAATATTGCGCCTGCGGGCGCACGCGGCGGGCGGGGACGCGGCGGGCGGGGACGCGGCGGCGGGGACGCGGCGGGACGCACCAGCGGGTGCGGGGTTGGCTGCCTTTGCGGGTGGGGCTCATGCTGAGCCCTGGTGGTTAGCTTATGAACTAGTGAATTAATTATTATCTATTCTAGTGAAATTAATAATTATTCCTCAATGTAAGTATTTATTATAAATATGATATACACTTAGTAAAAATAAAACACTTTTAATACAAATCAGATAACTTGTGCACCGCTTAACAGCTAAAATGACTATGATTTTAAAATGAGTTTGGTCTAAAAGATAATAAAACACACACCTGCTCAAATACAAGTTTAAAGAACAAAGTTAATTTTCAAAAGACGATAAAATAATTCTCGACCAATCACATACGAGTCATATAGAGATAAGGATTACTACGTCCACTCACAAGAAAGGAAAGTAAGGAAAACATTTCCTTTTTACCTGCTTAAAGGATCTTACCGATCCAGCATGTTTCAGTTTGAAATATATTTATAAAAATAATAATAATAACAATGATTCTTGTCTATACTGGAATTACCTTTTGACCTGGTATTAGGCTTAAATCAGCATGGGATACAAAAGGCTTATCCTAAATTTTGGCCTAAATTCAGGCCTAACGTAGTTATTGCACCAAATTTTACAGAAAAAGGTCAGTTTGAAATATATTTTGACCTGGAATTAAGGCCTAAATCGCACCCGAGCTACACAAAGGATTATCCTAAATTCTACGACTAAAGTAGTTATTCACACATTTTACAGAAGAGAGGTCAGTTTCAATATCTGTAAGGCAAGTGCGGTTGTTGTGTTTTCCGTGATGGTTGTTCAAATGTACATAGATAATAATAATAAAGCAATCCGAATTATTTAAAAAACTTTGAAAATATTTTTAGTTGACATCGAGCGAATAATATAAATGTAGTGAATAATTGTTTTTTTTAAATAAGAACTTAGAAAAAGATTTTAATAAAATACATGTTATGTTTAGCAGAGAAGAGCTTATTTTGTTCTTTTTATACTTATTACATGGCTAACGATGATGTAAAGCAGTAAGTCAATACAACAAAACGTGGCATAGCTGGGTGTAGAGGGGTGCTAGGGCTGACCATTACTGATTTACTGATTATTGCTTAAAGGTAGTAAAAAATGTTTTTAATAAATTTCATAAAATTTTAGTACAAGTTATTTTAAAACTTTGATAGTTATAAAAATTTATAAACAAAAAGTATTAACAGTTAAATAATAAATTCTTTGTTCAAAGAATAATGATTGATTTATTATAGAAGTTTTAAGAAACTTTGAAATAACTTTTTAGTTATATTTGAATGAGTAATATAAATGTACTTGTTTAACTTAAAACATAAAATGTTTTAAATAAATTATATGTTATGTTAATTGGAGTGTGCGTGGGTGGTGTTGTGTGTTGTGTGTGTGTTGTAAATCTGTGTGCGAGTGTAGTAAATCTGTGTGTGTAAGTAAATAATGTGTGTGCGTGTAAGTAAATCTGTGTGGGAGTGTAAGTAAATCTGTGTGTGAGTGTAAGTGTACAATGTAAGTGTCATAGTGAATGTGTGTATAAGTATCAATAGTGAATGTGTGTATAATCAGTGTAAGTGTGTGTGTGTGCTGTGTGTGTGGCTGTGAACTGTCGTGTAAAGATTTATGAATTAGTGTAAATGTAAAGTGTCTAAAAGTTTTGTAGATAGTAATCAAGGTTTTACTATTGCGTAATGCTGTGTGTGTGTGTGTGTGCTGTGTGTGTGTGTGTGTGTGTGTGTGTGTGTGTGTTGCGTGTGTAATGCGTTTCTAAATAATAATAACAATAGGCCTGAAGTAATAACACTAAGTATAATAATAAAAATAAAATAATAAAAATAATAAAATAATAATAAAAATAAATAAAAATAATATAAATAAATAAAAAGTATTAAAACAAAATAAAAAACATAATGTTTTAATAAATTATAACATGAGTTAACGCAGTAAAACATGTGAGTTAAAGCAAAGCAGAAGGTTAAAGCAGTAAAGCAGAAAAGTAAAAAAGCAGCAAAGCAGAGAGTTAAAGCAGTAAAGCAGTCAAACAAAAGCATACTAATGCAGTAAACAAAGCCTACTAATCCCTTAGGTAACACCTCTATTGATTTACTGATTTACTGCTTTAAGTTATGTAATTTTAATAAATATATGAGTTAAAGCAGTAAAACATATGAGTTAAAGCAGTAAAACATGAGTTAAAGCAGTAAAACATGAGTTAAAGCAGTAAAGCAGTAACAAAAGCATACCTACTCCCCTTGGTGTTTAGGTACACCTCTATTGATTTCTGATTTACTTGCTTTAAAGGTAATGTAAACGTTAATAAATAATGAAGTTAAAGCAGTAAACATATGAGTTAAAGCGTAAACACATGAGTTTAAAGCAGTAAAACATGAGTTAAGCAGTAAAGCAGATTGCAGTAAAACAAAAAGGCATACTAATCCTCTTGGTGTTACAGGTTACCACCTTATTGATTTACTGTTTACTGCTTTAAGGTATGTAATGTTAATTTTTTATAAAATTTCGTACAATTTGTAGTAAAATAAAATGTTTTATAAATTAGACGCTTTCTGGTTTTTTTTCTTACATACAATTTTAAAAATTTATAAATTAATAAGTATTACGTAAAAAGTATTAAGTAAAAATAATGCTTACCACCATAAATAATATGTGCTTAATAATAGGTCTGGTAATGAGTTTTTACAGTTTTAGGTTTCGCGAAAATGTTTTTTAATAAAAAAAATGTTTAAGTATGAAAAAAAAATGAATGACTCATAGTATAATTTGAAAAGAAATCTTTTGAAAAATGTTTAAGTATGAAATAAAAATGAATGACTTATGTATACTATATTTTTCATATCGCTGCGGCGCCGGTCGCACCTTCGGGGTGCGGGAGCTCCATCCTTTGGGGGAGGGGGATTGCTGCGGCCTGGTGGGCAGCTTATGATCTAGAGGTAGACAAAAAATGAGTCATCAAAGATGAACCAATCAATATAAGTGGTATCAAAGATGACTTCATCAAGATCGAGGCAGACAAAATTCGAGCTTCGAGTGTGTGATGTAAGTGTAAGTGTACTGTCGTGTGAGTGTAAGTGTATATGGGCTTAGTGTAAGTGTCTATGGTGAGTGTAAGTGCTTATAAGTGTTAGAAAAAGACTAACTCTTAGTAGGAAGCATCCTAGCAACTTGTAAAATACACCAATCGATTCCTCATACCTTATTACCTAGGGGTAGACCCCCATATTAGGGCTATTCTAGGCTCAGGGAGGCTAGAAAAGGCTTGAAAAATTGGCACTCATATGGCACTCTGTTTGGCACTCATTGGCAATATGTGGCTAACTCACTTGCACACTATTGCAACTCACTTGGCACCATTGAACTCCTTGGCACTCACTTGGCACCACCTGGCACTCAGAATGGCACTCATCTAATACTATAGAACACTAATCGAACATCACTAAGATGCTTCCTTTACGGTGATTTGGAAACATCAAGCCATCAAGTTAGCGTGGGTCAAAATTGACCCATGGTATAACTGGCAGGGTCAAGGCCGGATCATCATTTTTCAAACAAAGGTTTCAGACATCAAAAAAGGCTAAGTCCCTAAAGGAAGGACAAAAAATTACCGTGGTAAATTGACCATGGAAGACCAAAAGGGTTGTCGTGGTGTTTGTACGTGTGAATAAGTGTAAATGTAAGTGCAAGTATCTATGGGTGGTGTAAGTGTCATAGTGGATGTGTGTATAAGTGTCATAGTGAATGTGTGTATAAGTGTAAGTGTGTGTGTGTGTGTGTGTGTGTGATTGCTGGTGTGGTGTGTGTGCAAACGCGCACGTGTGTTAGGTGTTCAAGTTAGAGTAGGTCCATACATCGCCGAAACCTACACGCACCAGAAGTGATATCTTTCCATGTCCGCGATGGTTTCAAAACACAATTTGGCAGTGGCAAGATCGATTGGATTGCAGGCCGTACGAACGATCCTGAAGTCGAAAAAGGATACAAAGACATCAAAAAAGGGCTAAGTCCCTAAGGGAAGGACAAAAAATTTGGGTCAAAATTGACCCATGAAGGACAAAAAATTAACGTGGGTCAAAATTGACCCATGGTATCTGTCAAACTTTGGAGCAAAGGGGAAGGACAAAAAAGGTTAAGACATCAAAAAAGGGCTAAGCCCCTAAATGAAGATCAAAAATTACCGTGGGCAAAAATTGACCCATGGGTCGAAAAAATTAGGGGGCGTAAAATAGGGGGGGGGCAAT
>JABUQX010060610.1:20000-25000 GCA_015478945.1 Trachelipus rathkii
CATATAAATATATATATATATATATATATATATTATATATATATTATATATATATATGCATATATATATATATATATATATATATATATAAATATATATATATATATATATATATATATATATATATATATATATATATATATATATATATATATATATATATATATATATATATATATATATATATATATATATTTAATGCTTGTTGAGTAGATCAAACGTTTAAAATTTAATGCTCCTTGTTATTCATTTTAGATAGCTAGAATAAATTACTTTAAATTTTATTTATATTAAACTTCATTAATATTTGTCAGTGAACATTTTAACACTTAATTATATCCCAACCGATCGACTACTGTAGTTAGTAGCTATTATTATTTATGTTAATAATAATGATTATTATTATTATTATTATTATTATTATTATTATTATTATTATTATTATTATATTAATATTATTATTATTATTATTATTATTATTATTATTATTATTATTATTATTATTATTATTATTATTATTATTATTATTATTATTATTATTATTATTATTATTATTATTATTATTTTTGTCTTTGCTTTGAAAGCATTATTTCCTAATTGCTTCTGTGCAGAAAGCAAAAATAATAATATTATTCCCTTCAAACTTTGCTTTTGTTACCTTGACATCGCTGTTTTCAAACTGATCTATTTGCATTTCAGAGAAAATTAATATTTTTTAAATACACGACATATTTTTATTTTCTTGAACGTTCTGACAACTTAGATGACGAAATAAATACAGAGAACGTAAGCTCAAGTATCAATATAGTTAGTTGATTAGTTCATCAGTCTTCTAGTAGCTGTTCAAGTGGAGATACGTTGTCTTTGATAGGTGCATTCAGCACAGATGGCATCAAGAGGTTGCAAATATCAGGCAGACGCATTTTGTTATTGTCTGTGGTGAATTTATGAAGACACGAGCAAAAAAGTACCCTGTGAATACATCTGCTAAAATGTGCGAGGCCTATAAGGCATATTTTGGCATGCCTGTTGGGGACCAAGACAAGCAATGGGCACCTCATTTCACCTGCGAACTTTGCAAAAGATACTCAGATATTATATATATATATATATATATATATATATATATATATAAATATATATATATATATATATATATATATATATATATATATATATATATATATATATATATATATATATATATAGTTTTGTTTGTTTTGAGTTTGATAGCTATGGAATCTTTAAGTGAAAGTTTAAATTTATGTAATATATTTTTTAATAATAAAAATAAGTTGGTACAGGGGGAAAATGGAGCAATGAAATTCGCAATCCCACCAATTTGGAGAGAGAGTCAATAGACCACTTCAATCATTGCTTCTTCTGTTTGGTGGACCCGTCCAAGCCTCGAGCTGGCAAAATTGGGCCTGCTTTCATATATCTAGACCTTCCATTATCCATTGCCCAAGTGCCACACTCTCCTGAGCTCCCTGTACCTATTCCTACAAAGAGAGGACAGCCATCTTTAGAAGAAAGAAGAAAATAAGATGACGATGAAGTCGTGATCCTGACTATAGTGTAGCTCAGGAGAGAAACCCATATTTTCCCAATCAAGAAGACATGAACGACTTGATCAGAAATCTTGGCCTCAAAAAGTCCAATGCCGAGCTTTTGACGCCGATACTCAAACTATTGCTAAGTGCCTTGAAATATGAAGAACACAATTGGGAAGTTATCGTAGATTTCAAAAAGGGTCCTGATGGATCTCCAAGACGGCTTTACCAAGTTTCCATGTTACCTTTGTCTCCGGGACAACAGGGCCTCCGCAGAACACTACCAAATGCGGGATTTGCCACAGCGGATTGAGTTTAGTGTAGGGAAGAACAATGTCAAATGGGAACCTCTGCTGGACCCCAGAAAATATTGTTTCCTCCACTACACATAAAATTATGCCTCATGAAACAGTTTGTTACAGCTCTAGAAAAAGAGTCTTCAGCCTTCATCAACCTGCAGGCCTTCTTCCCTGAGCTATCTGAGTCAAAGGTCAAAGCCGATGTCTTCGTCGGACCACAAATATAAAAGATCATAGAGTGTAAGGAATTCCAGAAGAAGCTGACTAAGATAGAATAAGCAACTTGGAACAGCTTTGTTGAAGTGGTTCGTGGCTTCCATTTGAATCACAACGTCGAATTATATATATATATATATATATATATATACCTGCTATTGGGATGCACCGGATCTCCGGCTCCGGCTCCGGCTTGGCCGGAGTTCCGGCCTTTTTAAAGATCTCCGGCTCCGGCCGGAGACCACTAATCTCCGGCTTTCTCCGGCCGGAGACATATATTTTTAAAATTTAGTTTTGAAAACAAAAAGTTATAATTCATTGAAAGTAATAATGAGACATTTAATGAAATAAATTTATTTAGAAGAACTGATTCATACAAAAAGTGTTAAAAAAAATTATTTTAGTATTTTTTTTTGTTGTAGTGATAATATTAAGTCAAACTAATCACTAATATTATAACTATAATAATATATAATAACATGAATAGGCCTATATGACATCATTTACTAAATTGACTAATTATTTTAATAAACAACTTAAAAGGGTTTGATATCCAAATGACAACCCTTAAAAAACACACATGATAAATCTAGCTTTAAAAATGGAAAACAGGAAATTGGTAAAATAACTTTTAAACTACATATATCTGACCAAAGAACTAAAAAACGATATATATATGATAATCTTAAATTATTAAAGAGCTTTTTAAGTTTTAACAAACTAACATTTGAAACCAATATATATATATACAACATATATATATATATAACTAATATATATATATATATATATAACAACAACATATATATATATGTATATATATATAAAGAATGCGCACCAGCTTCGTATCGATACTGTATAGGTATCACAATAAATTTACAGAGAGAGTAAATTATATTGTTATGCACAAAGTCAGTGAAGGAAAGTTAAATAGCTTGTGCATTGCTATATTTAGGTAACGATCTCTAATATTTAAAATCAAATACTCTTAAATTATGATGAAGAAACAGAACTGATCATTATACAGTGTGTTGAAAGACGATTCTTTTACTTGTGAAATATTTCCTGCCCGGCTACAACATTCTCTAACTTGAAATACACTTGAAAGTGGAGCAGAGAGATATTTCCCTAGCTAATTCAGGTAAGATGCAATCAGGATAAAGAGCTTCTCTTTCTTTCCACCATAACAGTAGATCAGCATCCGATTTTTGTTCCATAAGTGGTGCTGCAAAATATTTATCCACAGTACTTTGAATAGTATTTCATGTGTTTTCTCTCACTGCTGCTCTACGTTTGAATTTTAACTTTTTTTCTCCTTTGATCAGTTCCACTTGATTTGATTATTGTCTGAATATTCTTCATTTTTCTTCTTGATTTTCTTGTAGCTTGTCATCAAGTACTTCCAGAAAATTGAATGTGTTTCCTTTTCAATATCTGCCGTCGTGAATCTATATAAGACTGATCATTTTGATCATCATTTTGTTAATCAGAATCTGAACTTAATGTATTTTTCTTTAGTTATAAAAAGTTTACTTCTTCTTCAAACTATAAATTTATTTGTCTGATCAGCTAACATCAAGAATAGAGCTATAATATGATTTAGAACTGTTGCAAGTACATAAAGTTTCGTCTCTTTAATGGTACCAAAACGTTCAATAACATTATTTAAAAGTTCATCTTTCATAGTTTTTACACATTCATCTTCAGTTTTCCGGTAATATATTTTTGCAATGCCTTAACTGCAGGTAAAAGATAAGTCTACGTCATCATCACTCGCTCTTTATTTTAAAATTCTTTAAATGAATTTGTATTTTGCATACTCCATTAGCTTTTAGTGATTTGCATTTAAGATATCTAGATTGTTTTCGAATTAGATAGATATATAATTTTAATTTTTAACTCTGGAATCCTTTGCGGCATATAATATGATGAATTCCATCTTGTTTCCATATCTTGGATAAGTTTATTGCTGTGGCAAAATTAGATTTTGAATTTTCGTTAATTTAGTTGGCAACGGTGATCCTAATCTGACTACAATTTTCCACCATAAATTATTCAAAATCACTGTGATATGATTTTGAAAATAGCATCATGTATTACCCAACTGCTAAGGAATGAATAAAACATGTCTCATTTAGAACACCTGTCGCTGTCATACCTTACCTTTTGTAATGTTTGAGTAAAAAAATTAATATTTTATAAATTAAAATTTTCTTTTAAACTTTAACTCTTAAGTATTTCCTCACTTTTGAACATATATTTTCTACTGAATAAGCAAAAACAACACTAAACTACCTGTTTATGTATTTATCTTCGCTTTGAAATCTTTGCCTCAATCCAATGCCCTGATATACTTATAAAGCTTTCATTGTTATATGAACAAGTCAAATATCTGATGTTTATGATATTGATTGAATTTCTTGCAGCCGCAGCCAGAGGCTCCTAAGAACGCATTTGGCTCTTATTTGGATAAGCGCTTCTGAAAAGTATCCTTGATGAAATATTATATTGTGGACATACGTGATTTGTCTAATCTCTTAAATCCAATGTCTTCCAACAAAAGAAATAACAGGTATCCCATATAATAAGCTTTCTCTTAATTTGTACGATTTCTATGTTTTCTATCATTAATTTCCCAAATCTTTGTTTTTATCAGTTATTTCAAACAGTGTAGGAAGAAGAAATCTTTTTAATTCGAGGTAGAAGTTGATGATATGGATGGACATGGATCATCTGCTATCTGTGATATCATGTTTTCTTTTTCGGCCGCTTTTCCTCTTGAAGATTCAGATATTTCTTTGATCTTACTACATCAGTTTATGTTTTCTCTTCAAGAATGTTTAGGTTTTGCGCTATAATATTTTGAACCTTTCTTTGGTTTCCTCTTGATAAGCAATGCTATTTAAATGCTTTTGCACAATGATTCCTCCTC
>JABUQX010060610.1:30000-47972 GCA_015478945.1 Trachelipus rathkii
CATATTTTAAAAATTTTAGATTGAGAACTACCATTCGGAAGATAAACTGACCATTCGAAAAAATGTTGATACAAATTCTACATGAATGTATTATGTATAAGTGTATGTCCAGTTCACAGGACCAGTTGTGATAACTTACCGTTTGGAGGTTTATTTAAAGATCTTCAAATTTTCTTTATATCCAGATTAGCTCTTGTCTGTATTACGTTGGTCAATATCTGACTTAAATTTCAGTTTCTCGTCAATAATAATTTGACATGAATGATTATATTATTATTTTAAATCTAACATTGAGATAAATTCCTAATAAACATTTACTATCTCTCGTTGTTTCCTTTATCATTATATATATATAATATATAGTATAGTATATATATAATATATAGTATGTATAGTTATATAGTATATTATATATATATAGTATATTATATAAATTTATATTGGTACTAGTACTTATATATATATATATATATTATATATATATATTTATATTGTAATATATTATTATAATACTATTATATATTGGGAGAGGATTGTATGATGCACTGAAGAGTATGTACTCAAGTGAGCAAAGACCAATGGAGAACAGGCGCGATTAAAATGAATAATGTTGGTTTGAGCTACATTGAAGGAGGTGAAAGAGGGAAGGCATTGCCATCCTGTATTGTTCATAGCTGATATCGATAAAGGTTCATTGCATAGAGGTTAAGAAGACTGGTGGGATGAACTTGGAGGGACGACATCAGTGGCACATTGAGCGTTGGGATTGGCGGTGTGAGTGAAAGTAGAGAAGGAACCTGGGTGGGAATTACGAGATGTTTCGCTCGCTGAAGGTGGAATTTGGGTGAAAGATAGGATGTTTAGGTTACAACATTTGGTTAATATGAACAGGTTTAAGAAAATCAGAATAGGTGACCTTTGGTTGCCCCTTTAGTGGCCGATCAAGCGATGATGTAAGAGACGTTGGAGCGCTTGCGTAGGGTATTTTGCGCTGAGAAGTGACGCTTTCCATTCACTCTCTTCGTAAGCGCAAGGAAGCTAGAGGAGAGAAGAGGATGGGAGTGTTCATGCAACAGATACTCGTTTTGTGAGATGGAAGGGAGTCTCTGATGCAGGTGGATTGAAGTAACGCTAGTTGTGAGGGCAATATTGAAAAAATTACCTGCTTTTAGGTGGGAATTATTGTTGCATAGATTTTGGTGAGAGATCGAAGAGAGATCACGGGTGTTACTAGGAATGAAAGGGGTCGATATTGTGGGAAGAGGCCGCAGGGTCTGTGTAGTACTTGATATGATGATGGACCAAAATTGGATGGGCTGATAGAGGGTTAAAAGAGTATTAAGAGTTAGTGTTGAGCACCTATATTGCTTATACGGAGTAGAGATATGGTGTACTACTAAAAGGCATGAAGATAGGATGCAGGCAACGGAGATGAAGATCGTAAGAGCAATAATTGGAAAGGTACTTTCTTATAAGTAATATAAGAATGAATGAGTCAAAGTAGGGAAGTTGGGTGACATCTTCTGGTGAGGAGAGATAGTGTGGCAGAGAATTCAGATAGGTGAGGGACAATTTTCCGGAAAGGATGCAGGGAGGAGAGGCGGTGGCGAAGAAGTCGCTGGGGGTGGGGACGCCGGGATGGAAGACAGACTCGAGAGGAGATAGGAAGGAAAGGATGAGTGAGGTTTGTGAGAGTATTCGTTGATGAGATATGGATAGCTGCTGCGGTAGAGGAGAATACAGAAAGACTGGGACGATAGAACAGAGTGTGAGACTGCTGCTAGGTCCACTGACAGGTCATTGGTTTATGAGAGCTACAAGAACTAGGAACTACTGAGGGGACGAGGGATTAGAAGGGTTCTCTGTCGTATAGTAGGTGATTATGACTGGGCTCTAGGGTTATGTATACCTATGGTGTATAGGTAGATAGGTATACATTATAGTTCGGAGCACTTTTAGTTAATAATATATTCTCTGTAATATTACTATATCTGTGAGGGCGCTAGGTTCCTTGGTTATATGTCTAGTATATTTCTGACGAGATCCGCATTTAACCTTACTCTACCGCTGCCATGGAGGGGGGAAGCCTTCAAAAATACATTAGGCGCCCTAGATTGTGTAGAGTACGCTATAACTGTCAATTCGTTGTGTATAAGTATCTAGGTTAGATATAGGTAGGAAGTTGGAGTGATATATACGTATACGTAATATATATTATATAATTATTGAGAGAAGGGTAATATATGTATATCATACGTCTCGGGCCCGCTCAGTACCCCTATATATATGTAATAGGGTATACTAATGGAATGAATAGTAGGTAGGATAGTAAGTATAATATGAGTGATGATTAGGTATAGGTAGTAGTATTATAGTATATTATATATATCATATTTAGGGATATCAATATTAATAATGATCTATAGTAGTGTATTATATAATTAGTATTATAGTATATTAAATATAATATAGTAGTTATTATTATACAGATATTATATATATATATAGTAATATTAGAATGTCTTATATTATATTGATATATATAGTATATAGTATATATATATATATAAGTTATAGTATATATATACTAATATATATATATACTATATATATACTATATATATGATTAACTGAGGATAATATATATAACACTATACATATTAAGGGGTCCGTAAAATTTTTTTTGGGCCCATGGGCGCTATAGTAGTTAAATGCGGGCCTGTATACTAGATAGTGTATATATATATATATATATTATTATAGTATATATAGATTTAAATATATATTTAATATTATACTATTATATATATGTTATTTATATTAATATATATATATATATATATTTATTTTATATTATATTTTTTAAATATATATAATACTTATTATATATATTTTAAATTTATAAATATATACAGACGATAGGCTAATCTAGAATATACGTATATAATAATCCCAATTATATATTTGTGGTTTAACATATATAAAGTAGTATGATTTCTATATATTATGGTTAAAGCTCAACCAAGAACCCAGCTATAATGATGATTGTGTAGTATAGTTATTTCCGTTAGCAATTACATTACTTATATAGTAGAATAATTATATATATATAGGTAATACCAATATATTATATATATATATAATAGTATATTCACTTATATATATACTTTATATATATACATGAAAAAAAGTAATTGAAAAGAGGGAGGAGAAGATAAATTTGCATTTAGGTTTGATCTTTGTATTTGCCAACAGGGTATTGAATTTCAATTTACGTAAAATAGAGTGGTTTTATTCGATATTATGGTGTTGGTGGTAGGTTACTGAATGGAATCAAAAGTATATATGACGATAGTAAGAACGTTGTTTAAGATGATAATGAAGTTGAAGGGATTGTTGATAATATTAATCGCGAGTTGGGCAGGGATCTGCTATGTCTTCTTGGTTATTCAATTTTGTATATGGACTGGGCGTTATGAAGAATTAAAGGTGGCGAGATGGAAGGGATTGTGTTAGAGATCAGGGTTGTGGGTTGCGTATCAAATAGTTTTCGCGCTTCCGACCTCCCCCTCTCAAGAAATCGACTCCGGATCTGCCATCCACTCTCTTCAAAACTATTACCGACTTCCGACTCCGTGACTGCCGTTCAGACTCAGCAATTCTCGGTTGCTAGAACTGATGATGGGAGGAAGGAAGGCAGGAAGTGGAAGGATTGCCGTAACCCTATTAGATACCGAGAGCATGATTTTATGGTTTTGCTCTCGTGTGGCGCAGTATCTGACGAGGAGTATGCAGAGGATGTGTTAGAGGGGGGCGGGGTGGTGATGGGAGAGGGGGGGGGGATGAGAAGTTTGCACAGGGTGATGTAAACAAGGGATGTTTGAGAGGATAACAGAAGATAGAGTAAGGTAATCAGTTGGTAGTGAGGACAGTCTCTCGATATGAGAGTTCTGTTTAGATGGGTGAGTGGGAGCATCCTCGGAAAACAGGGGCGTCTCGACGGAGATTAGCAAACTCATTTTAAGGGTGATCTATTGGTGGAGATGGACAAGGGAGGATGACGCAGAGGTGAACTGAGAAGAGTTGTAGATAAGGCATACCAGTTGTTGAAGATAGACAGGAGAGCGTAGCACTCTGGTGCAGAGGCTTAGAGGCTCTTTGGACCCGGTGTGGTTGTGGATGAAAGGGGTGAAGTCTATTGCTTTGATGAGTCTACGAGGGAATATGTAGTGGGTCTGTAACGAAGAATCGAGGGAGGTGAGGGTTGTGTTTTTAATAAATAATGATAAGTTGAAATTTAATATACACAAATCAGATAAATTGCCTAAAGAATACCGTAGATTAATGTCAGTATTGAAAAAGTAAAAGTAAGATAGGAAGCACGGCACTTCGTTACGTGTTCATTTCAAAAGAACGGGAAATAACGATGTAACGAACTACTTTTTGGGCCTGAAGTAACCGTAGAGTAACATAACAGAACTATTTGTTGGAAGAATAAGAAATGGAAACGAATGCAACCTCTGGTAATTAGAATATATTATAATTATATTATATAATAATTTATAAAAGAATAATATATATATATAGATATATATATATAATAATAATATAGTATTATAGATATATATATATAATGAGTAGATACATAGAAGATATATATAAGAGATATATAGTAGTAAATAAGTAGAGTATATAGATATATATATAATATAGGAGTAATATATATATATGATACGTTATAATATATACGTTATATGGTATTTAATTGTAGGAATTCTTTCGCTTACATATTCCCATTAAAAGCACATAAGTTATAATATATTAATGATAGTAGATATAATTTCCAATAATTGATGAGTATAGTCAATATCATTAGGTGAATTAGATGATCAGGTGGGGCGGTGTGCGGAGATAATAGATAGTTATATGATTATTATATAAGGCGTAGGTAAACATATAGTAATATATAATATATTAGTTCATAGCTAATATAGGTTAGTATTATAGTATAAGTATAAGTATATAGATATACTAATAGGTAGGGAGTATATACTAAGAATAAGTCATATCTCAAGTAGGAATTTTTTTTATTTATTAATTACTTTTTCTTTTTTGTCCTTTTTTTAAAAATCATACTATAATATTTATAATAAGTTAACATTCAAAAAAAAAAATAAAATAAAACGCGATTGGAGACGATACATAGGAGAGATCGGGAGAAGCATCTAAAAAAATTGATGGAGGAGGAAAGATTGAAAGATATGCATCGTTTTGTTCTCCACCTCGCTCCGTATTTTCTATATTGCTGTATCAAACTGAGGCATGGAAAATGGAGGGTGGAACAGAAGAAAGATGTCGATATTTGTTGACAAGCATCGACAAGTTTTCTGCGGAGGGAGCAGGGAAGATTCCCCCAAGGATGTCTGGCATCGGGCGTAGGCGGTATGTCACCAAGAGCATTTAAACGCGCCAGCAAATGAAGACCCGCGCGTTTATTGACTTAGATATATATATATTATATACAGTATAATATTAGTTGATATATATATATAACAATAAGTATATTGTAAGGACTGCTAGACTATAAGAAATTGATAGAAGAAGTAATACACTGAGCTAAGACGCAGAGAGTCGAGACTCATACAACTACTGGTGAGCCTTTACGATGAGTATGAGGATATTTACGAAGAGAAGGCGAGTATGGAGCAGAGTAAAAAAATGACTGAAGACAGTAAGACACGACGAAAAATATAAAAAAACAGCACAGCAACGAAAAAGCACAACTAAAGCCGCGAGACTGGCAACACACATAACCCAAAGTGACACTAAAGGGACAAGCCGAAGAACACGCTGACCAGTCTGCACCAAAGAGCGACTCAGATACCCCGACGAAATAAAGAAAAGAACACAACAAATAAAAAGTACCTCTGAAGGTAGAGGATTCCCAGTTGGAGTAGCAGATGTAGGGACAATCGCGGCGCGAGAGAAGCGGGTGGGGAGGCAAACACGCGGACGTAGAGATTAGGAGAACGACCAATGGCTGGGGAGTTGCGAGGAGCGTTAGCGTGTGCGTGAAGCATCGTACCTCAATGATTGTACAGCCTAGTAGAGTTAAGTATAATATTAGCTATATAGTAATATAGACGTACAATATAGGGAAGACTAAGATAAAGTGTGGTAAATAAGAAACCTATGTAAGGAATATATAATATATATTATAATATAATAGATGTATATATTCAGATATATATATGTATATTATATATAGATATATATATAGATGATTATAGAATATGTAAATATACATGATTTTATAGTTATATTGAAAGCGAAAATTATAGATGATAGATGATATTATAATATATTACAAAAGTATGTCTTTAATAGTTAATTATATGAATATTAATATATAAGTAAGTAATATAGTATATAGTTAAGTTATATAATTTTACCAGTATGAATTATTATATATAAAATAAGAAGTTTTAATATATATGAATTATTATATATTATATATACGTTATATATATATAAAGAAATAAACAAATCATATAGATAGAGTAATAATTAGTATAGTTATTATAGTAATAGAGATATATAAGTAATAGGATACTCACTATATAATATAGTGAGTATTATAATAGAAATAGATATTAATATAATATATTATTATATAATATAGAGTATATAATATATTTATTATATATTGATATAAGTATTGCAATAGTGATGATATAAGAAATTATCAAATAATATAATATATATGATAATATTAATACATAAAAATATAAGATATATGAAACGTATTATATATTATATGATATTAAGAAGATTAAACGTAAATATACGTGATATAATATATAATACTATCTCTAGTTATATTAGGTAATACCTCAAGTATACATATTTTATATAATGTATTAATAATATTTGAATAGAAGTTTGATTATAATGTTATCCTTAGTTATTACTATATATATAGAGACGAGAAGAGAGAGCAGGAACGAAGAGAGG
Organism: Trachelipus rathkii; assembly: GCA_015478945.1. Classification (NCBI taxonomy): domain Eukaryota; kingdom Metazoa; phylum Arthropoda; class Malacostraca; order Isopoda; family Trachelipodidae; genus Trachelipus; species Trachelipus rathkii. The sequence continues at coordinate 37,015 of JABUQX010060610.1, forward strand.
ACTTTGTGCAGAGTGAAAAAGAAGATGATCCACGAGATTCCAGATTATTTTTCAAATTTTTTCCGTAGCGGAGTCATACTCGGGAAACTTCGTGTACCAGTGAAATCGGTACGAAGATTAATTTAGAAAAAAAAAATATGTGGAGATTTCCCCTTTTTTTTTCTTCTTCTTCATCTTTCATGTGATTATTCTTCTCCTCTCTCTTTCTTCTCGTCTTTAGATTCTTTAGTTGAACGAAAGGTTCGTACCGCGGAGATTACGATTTTGCGATACGATGACGAGTCATGTTTTCCGAGTACTCGGTTCAGCTAAAGGAAAGTGACCGAACTTTGGCTAATTTTAGCCATGGATCCTCTAACATGTGTGTATAATGATGCAAAGTTTAGTATAATGGCATCTACCTCGTCTCACGCCTCCTAGCTTTGATATTTTGTACTCTCACTAGCCGTGCAGCCCTGATAGGAAGATGCTAGTAGGACCAGAAGAAAAATTTATATCCAAGATTCATAATAGTAAGTAATTAATAATATTGATGGTAAGATATCTGGCTTTAATACCTAGCTAACCCATCAAGTACGAGTTATTGATCGATGTTGTCCATTTGAAAGATTTAGTGTTATAATGAAACTTTCTAGTTTGTAGTTTTTACTTTTAAATAAAAATTTGGTAGATTTAGGAGTGTTTTTATTTGTACGTGTTACACGATGTTGTAGAGATTATTTGGTGGATGTGTCATAAAGACTCGTCAACAACATACTTGATGGTATGGTTATGCTTACTGCCTCCGCCCGATAGAGATGTCGTCCTCGTTACCAAATATATTTGATAGACGGCTACCCCCTCCCTGATATTCAATTCAGCAGGGTATCAAGAATATGTTATATATGATTAGAAATTTAAATTATGCAATATTTAAAATGAGTATATATATTTCAACTACCAAGATTATATTGTATAATATACGTTATTTTCAGATGTTAGTATATTTACATACGTTTATACTATATTCGTTGGCTTCATGTTCCTACCTAGTATGCAGTAATATCTGCTATTATCTTCATACGAATTTATATTATTAGTCCATGGACTCCTTTACTGTAAGGTCATCTCACTGGTGGTGATTGATCCTACTGCGAGCTATCATCCCTCCACCTAGAAAGAATTCTCTTTATAATATGTAATTATATTACTTTAAAGTAACGGTATTTATGATTAGTTGGTTAATGGACTTATAAGGCGTATATCATACAATAGTAATAATTACCAAGATCCAATAATACTCCTAAAGTATTATAAATTATATGTAGTTATAGCCTATACGCTGATTATTATAGTGGTAATTGGACTGTTAGTATATTTAGGCTCCAATATATTAGTGCTCAATTCTATTATTTCGTCTTAACTGGTCTTTTTTCATATTTTGTTAGTATTACAGAATTACTGGAAGTAAATTATGTTATGTCTAGATGAGAGAAGATAAAGATACTTCGAAATCTACTAAAATATGACTTAGGATAATATCTTTCATTGATATAAGATGTAGAGTAGATGGAATTGTTTGAAAATCTTGCGCAATTCCGTCATTGAGCTGGACATACTTTCTTATATAAGAATACGCGGGATTTTTAGTAGATAATACGTGAGAAAGGGAATTTAATAGAAAGACCGCGATGAGGGTGTAAGATATGTGTTGTTCTGGAGAGAAGAAAATACGTTTCCAGTATTGATAGTTTTTTTATTTCTAGGGGTTAGAATTTGTCTGATGATCATACATAACAAACACTATATAACCTCCTATTGGTGTATGACCGATTCAGTATAAGATGAGTCGGAAGACTTAGCTTGTTCAGAGTATAACTACTCCTCTAACCCTCTTCCCGGATTATATGGATCGAAGATGTCTGCAACCGAAGAGCAACAATTTTGGTCGCGGTACGGTCTTGCTGCGGCCAGACGCCCATTTTTTTACTACGCAAAGGAGTTTCGACGATATTTTAATATATTTTTATTTCCCTTTTTTTATTTAACATTTTTTTTGTTCCTGGATCGGGAGCACTCAGTTCATTAACCTAGTTTCTCATATGAATAACCGCAGGCTATTTGAAAAAAAAGCCAAAAAACAAAAAAAGGGTAGTTTAACTGCCACACATTGAGGAAGCTCAATCAGGTGCATATTAATATATAAATTATCTATAATATATATTATATATTATATATATATGATATAATATATTATATATTTATATATATTCTTATATATATATAACTATATATATATATTATATATATATGGTAGATAGTGTATAATATATATAAAATTAATATAATGATTTACATTATTTTATATTAAACCGAATTTTATAGGTTTCCCTTACCCTGGGGTAAAAATCTTATATAAATATAGTTACTAAATCACAAGATATAATATAATTATATATATTTATGAGTATAGATCAATTTGTTGGTATATATATATATATAATAATAATATTGATATTAATAATATTGAAAGTAAACATTTATATATCTATATATACGTTATCATATATCGGTATATTAAAAAATTAATATATTTATAATATATAGATAAGTAAGATGGCTGAAAATTTACTTATATTCTCTTAGTAAATATACATTTCATTATTATATAATATAAGTAGTAGTATTAGTTAAAGTAGTATTACTAATATAGTATAGATGGAATATATATTAATAATATATAGTTATAATACGGAGTTGATACATACGCGAAGGGGTTATTTATTGATTGCTTGCATGGTGGTTGTATGCTCTGGGTTGAAAATGCTAGGACTCAATAGCATATGACAATGAAAACCAATATTGAGGGGATTTCTTGCTTCCCTCCAGGCCCCAAACACTGGTTATGTGCATTGTCACATACGAATCTTTGTTTCTTTCCCCTTCATTTTCCATGCTGTTTGGTAAACATACAAGCATGGGAAAACGAGGGAAAGATATTGTGTTGAAAAGCTGTAACAGAGGAGATGTTCTTTCTCTCCATCACATTTTTTTTTCTGCATCTCTCTCTCTCGTCGTACTTTTTTTTAAATTCTCATCTGATTATAGTTTACCTTTAATACTTTTGTACGTACTTTACCCTCTTGTATTATATAGTAGGAATATCCTTACCCTCCCCCCCAACCGGTCACAGCCCATGTTCCCATCCGGTGCACTCTTTCCGAACTATTGGGTTTCAGTCCACCTTCACACTTCTCCGTGGATGTAAGGTACAGGGCCAAAAGAGCTAGTTGCGTTTTTGTTTGGCTTATAAGCTGGGCCGGCAATTTTTGTAGGACATAAACTCGAGGTTTAACAGCCGCGAGGGGTTGTCTGTGTGTTATTGGGTGGTTGTATTAATCGTTCGAGGCCTGATGTGTGTCTCTTTTGTGTGTAATTGACTGGCTAGGTATAGAGTGCACCGGGTGTACAGCGAGAGGTTCAAACGAGCGATCGAATTCAGTGGAAAGGATCTTCAAGCGGCTACAGTTCTCACAGCGATACCCCTACGTTGGGTTTGAGAGATCCGGATGTGTGTTGGGAAATCACCTATCCTATGGTCCAACTTTGTTCTTAGCCGACCCTGTACTGGGGGGAAAAGGTCACCTAAACGCTTGTCCCTTATGAACCAACATACGACTTTTCCCGAGGTCGCATTTCCGTTTACTTTGGCCTTTTTTTTATGTTGTGCACTGTGTGTTATATTTTGCTGATGTTGGTGCATCGTTTTCTGTGGTCTCAACTCTATGATCGAATTATGATCTTGTAATATATTACGTGTAATATACCCCATACCGTATTCCTCTTACCATTTTTACCTATGCCACGCTGTCAAACCCATCTCGGTACCGGCTCCTACTGCCGCAGTAACGCAGGCAGGTTTCTCTCTTCGCTTTCATTACTTTCTTACTACACCATAGAAGTCTTCTGACACTAACCTCAGCGAATATTCATTCTAGCTGAGTACGCCTGTATGAAGTACTCACCACATAAGCTGCTTCAATTCAGTCGGTTGGAGGAATCCCGGAAAGGTGCCCTCAATGGCCTAGAGCAGCTTCTCATTTATTTACGTGCATATGATGGCTCCCTTTCACAGGGAATGCCAGGTTTTGATACTTCATGTCCTGATATATTTGTGTGTAAGAGCGTCCACTACCTCCAAAGACTCTTACTGAAGCAAAGAACCATTGATTCGTAGCGATGTATTATAGTGTTTTTAGGGTTTGAAAGAACCCCACCCCTGCGTATGGTAAGATCATGTAGTTGGAGAGAGTGGAGGTGCGGTCGTGTCTTGGTGAAGGTTTCAAGCTTATGCTAGTGGCGGTCTCGGTGATGGGTAAGTCGGGAGGTTTCCAGTTACTTTGGTCTCGAGTGCTCCTAGATGGATACGTCTTTATTGTCGTTACTCCTTGATAGAGAATACACAAGACTAACATGGCCAAGTGCACTATATTTTTTATTCTTATAGAAACAGAACCATATCACGTAATACTTATGACTGCATTAAATGATAAATATCTCCAGAGCAGGAAAGATTTTCCTTAGTTAATAGGAAAACGATTTAGATTTCTCCTTTCTCTGTCCAGGGACTCGCCTGTATATACACGCCCAAAGTTCTCGCAGTTTATTAGTGGAACATATATGTACCCCTTATCCTACTTATCAATCTGAATTTGAAAATAGGTGTTCTACAAGCTACAGCTGTCCTTGTTTTACGTCTTATTTTCCCGATCATAGACGCTTAGCTGTTTCTTAAGAATGCCAGGAGCTTTTAGGTCAGTCCCGAATAACTATCCGATGTGAAGAGTTGGCCTGAAACCTGTCTTCATTTGAAGTTGCTCAATTTTCATGTGCTGTGAGAGAATACCTTTTCTCCTCGATGTACACTTTTAAGAAAACATACGGACTGCGTCTGCCAAAAAGATCATGTGTCGAGAGGACCCAACAGTGGTACTTATCGTTATTCCTTAATTAATATAGACCCCTATAACAGCCTGATTTGAGAACATCGCGGAAGTCCTATCGAGGGCTATAGACTCACATCACAGGAAATCGATGAGAGAAGAGAAAGATGCCAGGACACGCGAGCTCAAAAGGCAATAAAAATTATGCCCGACAATGACAAAAGGACAATCTATATTGCTAGCAAGGTGGTCGCAAGCAGCCCACGCATGGCCCTCCTCAGTAAGTGTACTCGACCTGCATCGAACAACCATCATATCCAGTTAAAAGCACTCTTTCGCAATAAATTTCTAGCGAAACTCAAGCAGTTACTGCACCCTGCCCGCTGCATGACAATATACTACCGCACCTATCTCACATTATATTAAACTAACTCGAAGAGCCAAGCAGCCCTGGATGAAATCCAATCTTCCCATTCAAAGGAATGCGAATTGGCCAATCAACAAGCATCACTCAATCCCAAAATATCGCTGTCCATCAGTTTAGTCGATCATCCTAATTTCACTTAAAAATACAGCTGCTCCCACTCTATATATGCCCTTCGATGAGAACTCATAATGACATACTATAGAGTTCGGGCGTCTCACTCCTCAAAATACTAGACATATAGGGTACGTAGTGTGTATCTGTCTAGTTCCCACAGTACACTCTTCTTTACTACCGTTCCCGATGAAGTATACGGCCAAAAAACGTCACGTAAGAGGCTCATATGGGAAATACTCTGTAATTGCCGACAAAATATGTTTTCTACAAACCCACCGTCACCAAATTTTTCTGAAAAAGATGTACTAAACACATAAGACACAACTCTTTAATCACCAAGCTAAAGATTAGTTCGCTAAAATACTAAAAATACATCCGAAATTCTAAAAGCAAACACACTGGAGACCCCAGATGTAAAATACAAACTACAGAAGAGACCTCGCCATAAGTTCATCAAATCTGAGAGGAACAAAAAGCTACGACATTCAACTAGATTGTACACCAAACTTCCACTAGGGTTGAAACAACCCACCATACCAACTCTCTGATAGCTATGAGGATTATATCTCTTAGATGCTTCTGAAATACCTTGAAGTTATAACATCTTCTTTACGAATATGTCCTACTCTCACTACTACCAGCAATAAATTGGATATTTTATGCAGCAACCCAACAAAGGATAGATAAACGTGAGCATCGAATACCGTTATCAACACAAATGGAGGACCTTGATGTAGATGAAGCCCACTTTGTCCTCTCTCTAATGCTTCTTGCGCTTCCGAGGAGAGGTGAATGGAAACTCGATCTCAAGCGCAAAAAATAACCGACAAGAAGCACGCTCCAAGCGGCAGTAAAACTGTCTGACGGCACGAAAGAGGGGAGACCACAAGCAGGTATCCCGCTGATTACTAACCCAAAAGATTTGTTGGTTTTCTCCATATCATTGGAATAACAAAATGGCAGAGATTCTCACACCAGACCAAAGTCTCTAGCGTTAAACCCCTGGAGATACCCAACGGGGATGCCCAATGATCAACGAATGATCGCAACCTCTAACTTATCCTCTCTACAAAGATACAGGAAGAGGCACGAACTTTTCTAACAATGATGTAACCTTCTTATTTAGTTAACCTCCCATGGGGAAAACACTACCCAATATCTTCATCCACCTATCTTCTAGATGATGCGTGCGATGTTGGGGCAATGCTTGGATATTCCGGTTTCCATTTCCTAACGATGAGCATTTTGGTTGTGCTCTTTCCAACCACCCAACCAAAGTTCCAAACAGCATAAGATGGTGGACTTGTGTTGTTGACAACAAATGGACATTGCTTCAACAAATGCATGGACGGAAGGCAACCTCATCCTCACTGACAAGTACCATCTCAGCTTTCTTAAAAATATCACCACCACCCACCAAAAACACGTCCGTCGACAACCCTAATAACTCAATGCTGATCTCGAATAGGCTCAAAATCCTCTCCAGTTCTTCGATTAATCATACGACTAATGGCAATTCCTGCCGACATGCTATCACTGTCGAGGACCCCACGTCTCAGCGTCTAAGCGATTCCTAACTCCTATATTATACATATAACTTCTCAATACGTTATTCTCTACCCCTAGATCACATAAAGAGACATATTGATCTAATAGGATAAAAGAGATACATTTGTCCGCTCATTTCGACATTTGAACAGATACAACATAGCAAATATTTCAAACATGCCTTAGCCAATTACTAAGAATTTTTGGTAAATATGTACACTAAATATTTGGTAAATTGTAAAGAACTTTTGTTCATGACGTAAGCTCATTATGATTTATGAAAACCCCAAATAAAGATAACATAACGTCTCGCTAAGTATGTAAGAAATACATTCGAGACAATGTACTACTATTGTGACATGCGGGACGTTTTCCTCGTTCACATCCCACCAATACCTGCTGTGGCTAATAAATAATCGCTGCATAGTCCATTCTATAAAATAAGAATGGAAGAGGGATGAAGAGAGAGAGAGAAAGAAAGGAATGTACTAATAGATAGAAAGTAGGATGGAAAGTGCACAAAGAACTAGCGTCATTCTATTAATAATTTGTTCCCCTGAGTGTCCACCGATCCCTCATTCAAAAGTAAGACTTCATAGACGAAGTGGCAGGCACGAATTTACTTATACTTGTCCTAAACCGACTACTTACGGTTTGCTCGACTCAATTTGGCTGATAGGCCGTGAGATTGTGAGATATTAATTGATGATACTATAAAGGTAGATTTTGTACTCGTAGGTCTCTGTAGTAAAATGCATGTACTCCTTTAATTCTTCCGAATGTATATTGTGTATTAGTTTAGTAGGAGGGACATGTCCTAATACGTTATATTCTTGATCCATCACCGCGATCTGATATAGGGAAGTGGAACACTGTCACTCATCATCTAATGTCTAAATTCCTAAGTCATTCATGATTCCCTGGAGGATGCTTTAAAACCACTGGATCGGCGATACGATAATTGGAAAGCAGTTTAAGATACCTTCCTGGGGGCACGAAAGAGTGATAGGGAGGTGCTCAAGGGGTACTTATACTATATGACATATAAAAGATCTGGTTCCTTCGACTCTTTTTTATCGTCACGGATCTATGATCTCCTGGCCAAGCCCCAGGCTTTGCGTAGCTCTTAGATACATTTCCTTCTTTCAGCACTCCCTATCTTCTGTCAATGGATAGTCTTATACTGTTCTGCCAGGGGCTATTTACTGCCATATTACAATAGAGGGAAGATTGAAAGTGTGATATTGAAATATGCACCGAGGTCCCAACTATGTTAGGAAGATCTAATTCCGAGAATGGTGCTTATGGTCCGAACAGGTGGGCCGGGACTAACCCCCGAATCGCGGGGCTATTTGCTACTCACCTAGCCCATGAGCCTAAAGTCCGAACTTTTCCCTCTATGCCTGGTGCGCGAACCCCTAAAGAAGATTATACGCGTGAACTGGCAGTGTGGCTACTTGAATAATTGTGAACACTCTGACATTCCAAGCTTAACGTGGGCTCCTCCATAGGTTCATGCAGTTACCACCGACCCCAGACCAAGCGCTATGCTTGCATTCGAGCATCGTTTTAGTCTCTCGCGCAATCACCCCATTCGTGTGGTGGAGAGTCCACAAGGAGTGTGGGCACGAAGCTGACAATCCGCGGAGAGGTAGCTCGAGACAAAAAGGGGTAAGACCCGCACACTCGTAACCAACAGGTAGAGCCGAGACTACAGAACAAGGACCTGGGCATATCGGACCATAGCCAAAATAAAAATATAAACACTGTGTGTTGCTGTCAGTGCTCCAGGTTTATTGCTCTCTGGCCCTGGTCCACTATCACGGTTGGATCGCCAGGCTTCTCGTGGTATATTACAATTAAAAGAATAGAACTTATGGTGGCGCCACCAGGACCTCTAAGTGCAACGGAGGGCTCGTACCTTCTGACGAACTGGATGTTGATCAACGTACATTGCACCTTCGTGAAGTGATTAGCGTGGTCTCGCACTAACCTCCCACTGCCCATCTGGGTCTGTGGCCAGTGGTGTATGGTACTGGTTGAACTAGCTTCTGGCTTACTAGAAAATACAGCGTTAGCCTACAGAAAGCTGCCGCATAACACCAGAGCCACAACTATATTGCCCCTCGGCGGTTCGCTCAGTTGCAATGTGGGAAGCGTCTAGATTAATAAGAACGATAAGGGACTCTCTGCACGTGGCGAAGTGCATTGCCAATTGGTTGCATGATAGTGTTAATAGTTTATTGCTAAATAAGCAATTGGTAGACTTGAATCCGGTTAATTCCTGAAAGCACTAGATAATTAGACAAAGAAAAGTGAGAAAAATTAAACAACTAGTCACCACCAAGAGGATGTTCAGATAGAACAAGTATTTAGCAGGGAGGTGATTTAGGTGTGCGAAGAAAAGTTTTAATAAATTATGAGGAAGAATGATACGCAAAGGATATAATTTAGAGCTGGAGTAGAAGCCTCCAAAAAGAGGGAAGAAATGAAAGAAAGTGAACAATGATGGTCGCTTGGTAAGCAAGAAAACAAGGTAGGCAAATGGAGAAAGTTGAGTGTAAGTGGTATGAAAACCAGAGAAAAATGAAAGTACCAGTGAGGGAAATGGCATTGTTATGTGGAGAAGGGGTAAAGGGATGATATGTAAGAGGTTGGAGTTACAGGAACCAGTATAGTGATAGTGAGTGATGGTGGGATGCTGCGAGATCTTTTCAACATGTAAGAAAGTAAATAGATGATAAAAGTTAGAGAGTATGAAAAGTCACAGAGAGTAATAAAGGGAAGTATGCGCAAATAATAGGCTGAAGGAGAAAGAGATGCGAGATTAATATGCAAGAGGCAAAAGGAAAAAGAATAATTAGGAGAAAAGAAGAAAGAGGAAGCTGGAATAAAAAGACAGATAAAAAAAAAAAAGATAGGAGGCTGTGAAAGATGGCCAAACAGACGATAGAACACGCGTGCATTAGAGGACAGGAGATGCGCAGTAGAAGTAGGAATCGTGGTCGTCTGAATGACATAGAGGTTGCCGTGAATTTAAGCGACCGTAGAGTGATGAGATTATGTTGCAACGAATGCGAGGAGTTCTCATTAAGACTTGAACAGTTCAATATTTTTCAGAAACTAATACTTTATCTGATGGATTTTTCATTAGTATAACCGGTGGCGTGCGTGCACCTTATCTCCAGTCTGCGGAAAGGTGGAGATGATAAAAAAGTAAAAGAGGACGCTATGATGATTCAACGTCCGTACTACCGATATTACTGAAGCACAGTTGGTTAAGTTATTAATCTATTGAGGGGGCAAGAATTAAAATTAACTTCCGACTGCAGAAGAACAGATATGGTGGGTCGGACTGTGTGTGGGATAAGCCGTGCCATTAAAGATAGATTCGATTTCCTGTGCGTCCCCACACGTAAATATGTATAACCACCAACATACATGTATGAAGGGAAATAAAAAGAGAACGAGTTATATGTAAAAACGGTAAGATAGATATATGATATAATATAAATATTAAATAATTAAAATAGATTTATAGTGAAAATGATAAATTTAGAATATATATATTATAAATGAATAATATAAATAGAATAGAATATGATTTAATAACGATGGAATATTATATATATAAGTTAATAGATAGTACATTATTAATTATTATATATAGATGATATATATATATAGTATGAATAATAATACATAATATAATACACTATATAAATAAATAATATATAATATATGATATTAGCTATATAAATATGTAATATAGAAATTCACAACGTATTTATATAATCTTCTATCTTCTTATATGTTCTTCTTATATTCAGCGATACATAAATAAATATTAGCCTAGTTTGAACCATATTGTTCAATCGGGGAATAAGAAAAAGACCAGTAGAAGAAGAAAAACATGACATGATAAAGTCAGAAAAGAAAGCGCCCAG
>JABUQX010060611.1:0-10000 GCA_015478945.1 Trachelipus rathkii
AGTTGTGATCTAAAGAAGTTTTTTTTGAGTTTGTTTTTTTTGTTAACCTATTTATTGGGTGAGTTGGTTTACGGGAAATATTAGCGTAGTGTTTTGCGAGGCTTGTCTTACTTGTTGTTTTGAGGAAGAGGGTGTTGTCGGGCAAGATGGTTCGTGTGAGGAGGGGGTTGTTTTGTAAATTGTTTAGTTTTTTGATAAAACCTGCCAGGTTTTTTTATTATCTAATGCGTGAGATGTTGCTTTGTAGTTATTCTGTAAACTTTTAGTAGTGTTGGTGGTTATGAGATTAGAGATCTGAGTTGTTCAGGTTAGTTATGGGTTAGTGGTTTAATGTGAGTGAATGGTCTGAGTTTCGGAGGAGTTTCTTTGTAATAAGTTGACTGATTTCGGGATAGTTTGGGATTGTAGGATTTCTGTGACCCCTTAGGTATGTATAGATTGCTGATTGATGATTGTGTTGTTATAAATGAATGATGAGGTTTTAAAGATTGTTATGTATGATTGGTGTAGGGTTTATTATGGATTCGATATGGTGATAAATTCGGTCCGAGTTAGCTTTTTGTAGTTAGTGATATGTGGTGGTCTTTTTTTTGGAATTTTGGTGGGGCGAGGCCAAATATGAGGATAGGAGATGAATCTGATTGTAGGTCGGGTGTTGTGGCCCAGGTTAGTCTGTGATGTGGGAGGGGAACAAAATGAACGTTGGTGAGGTGGGGGATGGTTGGCTTGGGAGGGATTCTGGTGAGAAGAGTTATTTGAAGTTAAGGATTATCAGGATCCAATTCATTTAATTATATGGTTTACCCCGGGATCGGAAGGGTAGTCTTCGTTACCAGGCAGTGTGGTTGGGCGTTAGTCGCCTCCAAGGGATGAAGAATTTGGGTATGTAGCTATTTGATAGGGGGAGGGTGTGAGGTTTTTGGGGGGCGGGTGGGGTGGTCGGATGGCGAATATAAAGGTGAAGATGTTATAGGTGGTCTTGTTCAGGAGTATGAAACAAGATTGGGATTTTATAAACGGCGGGAGTGGTGTGGAAGTGTTAGTAGTGTATTATGCATATGGTATGCTAGTGTGGATACAGTGTTTTAAGGAGTGTGGAGGAGGTGGCAGGGAATATATGGGCGTCGTAACCATAGAAAGTGGGAGAGGGGTGTTTTTGGCGAGGGAGGCTTCTTGTATGATATCCATGTGGAGATTATTATTATTATATCAATAGCATCAAGTTCATGGATTTGTTGGTTAAGCCATAATATTGAATTGAGTATGTTGAGTGTTTGTGATTAGTTTATGTCGAAAGAGGTTTGGTTGGTGCTGTGGGGGCTACAGGTTGTTGCAAGTTAAGCCCATATTGTATCTGGGGAGGTTCGGAATGGTGAGCAGGACAGGTGTACCCATCCCAGGCAACCAATACACTGGAATGCTATTTAGTCCAACTTGTTTTTGGCAGATAGGGCAGTAATATTTAGGAGGACCCGGGTTGCCCTCGACATTCTCCCAACCGTAGGAGTAGTAGTCTCCTTACAATGAGAGTAAAGATAGACAGAAAAAGCAGATTAACATAGAAAGTAAGTAGAAGGAGGGGATTATATATATGAGATTATAAATATATATATTTATATATATATAATATATATATTATAATATTATAATAATATATATATATATATAATATATACTATATTATATATAATATAATATATTATATAATATATATATATATATATATATATATATATATATATATTTAATACTTCCTTCCCTTAAGGCCTTTTCCCAATCTCTCTCGCAAGGTTACTCTTTTCAGCTTGATTGGAGTCTTTCACGTCGTTAACGTCGATGTATTTTATATTGACCTTATCAAGGGTTATGGTTTTTTTATTACTTTTTTTAATTGTTATTGTTTGTTATTTCCCCATATGTTATAATTATTTTTGTTTTATTTTATTGTTTTAGATTAGCAATGGAACAAATCCCTCTTGATTCAAAACGTCTATAATTAAAATTATATTTTGTAGGAACATTTATTCTTTGTTATATATATAATATATATAATATATATATATATATTATATATATATATATATATATATATATATATATATATATATATATTTTTTTATATATATATATATAATATATGTATATGTATATATATATATATATAATTATATATATATAATATATATATATATAAGATTATTATATATATATATATATATAGTAATATATATTATATATATATACATATATATATAATTTAATATATATATATATATATTATATTATATATAATATATATATATAATATTATAATATATATATATAATATATATATATAATAGATATATATTATTATAATTATATAATATATTCGAAAGTAATGAGTGATTCTCTGATTATTCTGAGCTAATTGTAATTCATATGACTATGAACCTTTCTCGCACGGAATAGAAGTATCTGTTCAAACCCCGGATGAGATGCTTTTCTTTGCCTTCCAGTTATAAATTTTATAAACCTTTCATTTATTATTATTTTTTTTATTGGCAATGCTAATTCAAATAAATATAGAAAGGAAGAGGGATATATTTATACGGTTTTCAAAGTATTCATGAGGAATCTGGGCTCGTGTATGTCTCCATTTTTTATGTCTCCTCTGCGAGCAAAGGCCGGCTGAGGTCTACCAATTTCACCCAAAGGGAGAAGATCCCAATCCAAAGCCAAATAAAGACCGACATGCCCGATAATCTGCGTTTGAAAGTTGCGCAAGTACAAAGGTAGTGGAAAATTGATCAAAGGAAGTTGTTGCAGACTCTACCAGTGGAGTGCAAGTATGATTGATTGTAATGATTAAATCTGTAGTTAGAGAGTTGAATAAAAAAAGGATGAGACAGCTTAGTAAGGAGTGTCGCACGAGCCCTTCTCATTGGAGGAGTTATGCAACTGAGATTCAAAAGAGCAGTGTCCATTGTAGATAAACGGATAAAATAAAAGGAGTGAAGCAACAATTGACAATTTAGCGAGAGGTTGGATGGAGTAAAGTGAGGGCTGGAGAATTTATAAGGACCGAAAGACCTAGACCCACATTTTCAAAAAAGCTATTATTGGAGCCACCCCAGATGTGAGGCATACTCTAAACAGGGATAAAACGATACCCCTATAAATTAGCAAAACAATTGAGTGGCGTAGAAATTACGAAAAGAGCCTCAAGGAACCAACATCTTAGAGGGACTGTTTGAAAGAGAAGTAAACCGTTGATGCTTTCAATTAAGATCATGAGAAAGAGGAAACCAAACATTTAAAAAGAGATGAAATTTGAGTTGTATATTTCGAAAAAAAAGCATAGTTAGTGTATAGTTTTATGTCTAGTAAGAAAGATGAAGATTACTAGTTTATGAGAATTGATGACAACTTTTCTGTTCAATGCCGAATAGAAATTCGGGAAAGATCAGGAAGCTTAGTTGTTCCAAGTCTGACTTTCTAACTCAAGCTAACTGCGTTATGGGAGGACATCTTTATAAGTTGAAAGGAGTAATGAAGGGTGTAGTAGTCATGCTTAGGAGTGGATAGTTGAAGAGTAATAGAGAGAAGTCAAAATGAAAATAGTAAAAGGAAGAGTTAGAGGAACAAAACAGAAATCTGAGGAACAATACTATTATATAAGTGTAAAGGATGAGCGGTGGTCGTATACAACAGCTGCTATAAATCGATCGCGAGAGGAAGTCAGAGAAAGGTCGCAGATAAAAAAAATAAATACCGTAAGAGAAGTTTAGAAATCGAACCTACCTTTGTTCTTCTTCTCTATCCAAAGGCGTTTCCGATATGTCTAGTGTCAAAGGCGAAAGATTTATCAACCATGCCTAAGGAAAAAGGTCTAAAAATCAGAAGGAAGGTCATCAGCAGAGCGTATCTTCCTGGCGATCTGAGATAAGATTAGAAGAATTTGAATATTCCTAATCTTCCTTTCTTTAAGGATAGATCCCAAAACTATGGAAAGAAAGGAAGTTAAAGCTATGGGATGAAAGCGAAAGAGTTGAGGGGTTCCCTTTTTCGGCATGCCTGAATGATCGCACGTTTCCGGCAGGAGAGAAGATCGAAGTTGAAACAGAACGGAAGAGTTATCAAGGCAGAGTGGTAGCTCGGAAGTACAAGTTTTGAGAACCACAGAAAGAATACCATCAGTATTAAACTTAGAGAGAGCAGAAATAACATCTTTAGAAGAAAATACAATACTAGGCATAAATGAATTGTAGTGGTGAGAGGAGAATAAACTCACAGAAATCATTTAAAAGTGGAAATAGAAGAAAAGGTTTTGAATGAAGAGTTCAGTTTTAGCAGATGGCTTACATACGGCAATTTGATCGGATAGTTACTGGGGATAGAAAAGAAGAAGATGCAAAGCTAGAGATGACATTTTTTGCAAAGTGCAAGAAAAGAGCGGCACCCGTGAGGAAGAGGAGCCAGAGAGATATTGCATCTTCGACGGATAAAAGAGTTTAGTGTTACCAAAAAAAGATTTTACATGATTCAGGGATGAAATATAAGTTGCATGAGCTTCTGAGGTTTGAAGAAGACTTTAAATCCTGAAGGAAACGCACCTGTTGTGAATAACACGAGAACAAACAGAGTTAAACCAAAGTTTGTTAGGTTAAGTTGAAGGGAAAAATATTAATTGTACGCCTCCGTGCCAGAGAGAATCACTTCTGTTATGCGCTCTGCGCACTCCGAGTAACCTTTCCCGCCGAAGCAATAAATCATTGCAAGGGAAAATAAAGAAGTACGGTATGATAGCAAGTGCCACAAACGTTTCTTTGTCATAAGCGGGGAAGGGAGGTCCTGCGGAAAATTTAAAGAGATGAAAAAATGCAGATATAAAAATGTGATTAGATGAACCTAGGGAAGGAAAGAGTTTAACAGAATAATGAGAAGAATTGCAAGTTAAGAAAAAGTCTATAAATATTTATTTAATTTCCAAGACGATGAGGGATATGAGTAAGGATTAGGGAGTAGGGAGCTGCACGAACTACTTGAGATCATTCAGGATAGAGAAATGGTATGAACGTTGAAATCACCATGAGATATATGATTAAAGAGTAGATGAAGATGAGAGAATCTGTTCTAATTTAGAGTTTAAGTAGGCGAAGAATTCAGCAGTATGGCTCAACCTACTCAATTATTTCTCAATATAATTTTACCTTAAAAATGAAGTGAAATAGAACACTTACGAACAAACATTTTGCGGCAAAATATTTGAAGGTCATTTTATAGGTTAACTTGTTGCCCTGATTCCGAATTTGACCTCCGTTTTCCTAGATTGCTCTAGTTTTTTGAGAAATACAGATGGTCACCAAAAAAAACATGAAAACAACAATTTATGTTAGTTGTAACGTTAATTCAACAATTAAAAACACGAAAGAATATATCAAAATGTTTAATGAGAAGTACGCATAAAATGCTAATTGTCATAACATCAATTCAGTACAATGAAATCACAACTAATGCATTACAAATCGCTGTGTCTATATGATTGTCTTCTGTGGGCAGAATGTGGACAATCACGTTGAAGGGCTCCAACAATTAGTCGCCATCATGTGTGTATCATTTCCTTGGGATCTTTCTATCCATCACCTGATATCTTGATGGAACCCTCCCCCTTGTTCCTTCACGTAAACATCCTAGATATCCGGAAACCGATCAAGATGACTATGTAGAAAGTGAACTTTTATGCTCATATTCAGCAATTCAAAATGTTCTGAAGTCTGAAAGGCATTTTCGTACGAGTTCTACATATTGGCATATTATGGTTGCCACAAAAATCTGAACAACCAGACAAAACTTTTCCAGGCAGATAGCTTCGAATATCGATCCATGAATTATGAAATTGCATTCCTGATGATTTGCGAATCTTGACGGACCGCTTAAAGATTCCAGCTTTGAGTTTCTCCATACTCAACCCCTTGGAAGAAAAAAATCTGCAAATATATTTGAAACCATTCGCCATCTTTGTCTAGGGCTAACAAATTGCTTCATCAGTCCTGAGTTTGATGTGGAGTGTTGGGAAAATAATTTTCCCCTGTCAACCAGTGGTTCGTTAATGATATTTGATGCAAACCTACAGTCATATTTTCCCTAGCAGGCCATTACAACTTTTCCCAGTGGTCTTCTTTAGCCCTACTATCCCACAAGCATATGAAACAAAGGTACTTAGTATTTCCGCTTTGCTGCCCAAGTAAGATGTTGACCATCTTCAAATCAATGCATTAAGACCACTGGTGTTCATTATATCTAAGCTTCTGCAAGATCATTCTTATATTTTCATAGATTCCTCTTTCAGTTTTGTTGAGTGACCTATTGTCGAATCGAGCAAACTATTGCCATGTACAAAAAAAACAATATCAAGCTTTTTCGTTGAACTTCATAAACAACGAATCATTCTATGAGTCGGTATTAGTAACCCATTGAGTAGGAGTCAGGATGTCCTACAGTATACGAGGGTCTTCTTTCAATGAAATATGAAAGAAGTACTACCTCTCTGTTCGAAAACAGTTATTTTACATCGGCCTGAGACTTCTTTCAACTTAGTCTAGAGCTAAAGCCGCAAATCTTGCTTGGAGAAGACTTAAACTTCTGCGTACTAAAATCATTGAATTCTCTTCCGGGAGAATGTTGCTGTGTTAGAATACTTTCTTCATATTCACTACCACTATCTGCACGATGTGCACACCAAACCTGGATATTCTTCTTCATCAGACAATCTAGGTTCTGGAGTGTAGGTTGGAACACTGGGCACGCGGGGACATCGGTGGAGGTAGGTACAGGTCGCCTGCTGATTCCAAACCGGATTACTCAAAATTTAACGTTTCTTGTAACGATCTGATACCTTTCATTAACCAAACAAAAAATAACAGTCACTGTGGTGACTTGGCTCCCGCAATACCATAGGCACACAAAATTTTAAACCTTTCTTCGTCCATTTTCCACTGACGTAGATTTCGACCCACGTTTACAGGACCATATGGGGAGCCAAGACTTATCTTGGTCTCCGAGTTTCATTCCAAAGTAAGCCAGATATGCTTGCTTCACCAAAGTTATAATATTTCTTTCATTGTTCTCCTACCAATATCACCCACAGATGTAGAGAATAATTGGGGTATTTCAAACAGGCTTATCGTGAAGTACTCATAGGTTCTGAAATAAAAAAAAATAAAGTATTATTATTATGTAAGCCCCTTAAAAAAGAAATAAAACGAAAACATTACTGTAAAATATGCATTATAAAGAAGATATTTGTATAAAGAGTAAATCGCGAACCACCCTGTAATCTCAAGAACTAGAGGCCAATCTTGGAAAAAACTTAATGTCGTTTCTGAAACTAGGCCCACCCGACTATACTATAATTCGATAAAATATCCTTGGCAGCAAAAAAAAATTTTTTTTTTTTGTTGGCCAGTTAATCATACTCTTACAGATAATTGACACTTTCCTGTTTTTATTATTGGTTTAAATTAGCGAACTTTGTTTAAGGAAATGCAAAGTGATAATTTGGCTAGAAATCCACGCCTAAGCTCATCCTCGCTACACGAAAGAAAGAAAGAAAGAGAAAGAGGAGAGAGAGGAGAGAGAGAGAGAGAGGAGAGAGAGAGAGAGAGACTGAGAGAGAGAGAGATGAGAGAGAGAGAGAGAGAGAGAGAGAGAGCCGAGAGAGAGAGAGAGAGAGAGTAGATAGATAGATAGATAGAGTAGCAAAAGATTAGATAGATAGATAGATATATAGATAGATAGATAGATAGATAGATAGAGATAGATAGATAGATAGATAAAAATAGATAATAAATAGATAGATAGATAAAGATAAATGGATAGATAGATAGTAGAGATAGGAGAAGAATAGATAGATAGATAGATAGATAGATAGATAGATAGATAGATAGATAGATAGATAGATAGATAGATAGATAGATAGATAGATAGATAGATAGACTTTAGACTTTAGATAGATAGAAGATAGATAGATAGATAGATAGATAGATAGATAGATAGATAGATAGATAGATTAGATAGATAGATAAAATAGTAGATAGATAGATAGAGAGATGAAAGATAGATAGATTAGATAGATAGATAGATAAGTAGATAGATAGATAGATTAGCATAGATAGAATAGAGAGAGAGGAGAGAGAAGATGAGAGAGAGAGAGAGAGAGAGAGAGAGAGGAGAGAGAGAGAGAGAGAGAGGAGAGTGAGATCGGAGTGACTTGTGGAAATAAAAGAAAAAATGCGATAAATGTGGCAGGGTTCGCAACTTAGGCTCCTGACCAGAACACTCTCTCTCTCTTGCTCTCTCTCTCTCTCCCTCTCTCTCTCTCTCCTTATAATCTATTTCTATTTACTTATCTATGTATTTTTCTATCTATTATCTATTGTCTATTTATTTATCTATTTACTTATCTATTTATTATCTATCTACTATCTAACTATCTATCTATCTAATCTATCTATCTATCCTCTCTCTCTCTCTCCTCTCTCTCTCTCTCTCTCTCTCTCCTCTCTCTCTCTCTCCTCTCTCTCTCTCTCCCTCTCTCTCTCATATATATATATATCGCTTAGGTTATTTTTATTGATAATAAATATATATATATTTAATTATATATATATATATATAATAATATATATATATATATATATAGATAATTTATAATAAGTAAGGAATATTTATTAAAAATTACTACCCGATACTTACTATTAATTTCAGTAAGTCCGAATACATAATTAAATACACAGTTACACTTAATTTGGACAAACATTAATATATATAATAATAAATATATATATATATAAATATATATTATATATATATATACCTATTATATATATATATATATATATTATATATATATATATATATATAATATATTATATATATATATATATATATATAAATATATATATATATATATTATATATATTATATATAGATATAAATATATAATATATATAATATATAATATATATATCTACATAGTGCTACACGCCATATATATATATATATATATATATTCTATTCCCAAAAAATTAAGTGTACTGATGGATTTATTATGTATTGTCTATACCTGAAAATCCAAAATTGATCAAATTCTCTGTGCAGCGTGTGGTTCAAAAAACGTTTTTTTCCCACTGTTCATAGCAGTACCGGAGTCATTTTCCTGATGTGTGTTTAGTTCACGTGGTACAGTTTTTTTATGCTTTTCCATCGTCTTCAAAATGATGACCCTTTCAACTTTATTTCAAACTAGGGAAAAGGTGGAAATCGCACGGAACTAATCTGGGCGTATGGAGGATGTGGAAGCATTGAATATTTTTCTTCGCCAGAATCATAGTTGAGACCGCACAGATGTGAGATGCCGTTTCGTGGTGCAAGCAGCCAATCGTTTGCAAGCTGTTCTGATTCGCGAATCGTTTTTCGAAAGTCGTTTCCAAGACATCTTTGTAAAAAGACGTGATTAACCTGTTTTTCCTGAAGGTACAAATTCCTTGCGCACAATACCACGGCTTCGAAAAAAAACAATAATAAATCAGTGTTTTCACCTTGGACTTGCTATACTGCTTCTTCGGACGAGAAAATTTTTTGTGCGGACAATCCGCACTTGCCATTTGTTTCAAGGTCGAACTCAAAACCCATGATTCATCGCCTGCTATAACTTTATCAAAAAAATTGTGCCTGCATTTCGAGTCTTTCAAGTAAATTCTTTGACAAATTTTTGACCCTGTTTCGCTTTCTGCTCCACAGACAAGTCTTTACGACACTAGTTTACATAATTTTTGCGCATGTGCATTATGGTTCCGTTAAAATTCTTATGAACTGCCATTTTATCCAAAAACCAGTTTCTTCTGGCAATCACTCTGACACAAAACCGCTTAGGACCTCTCCATCACAGCTCTAACAATTTCCACATTTTCATCGTTTGTTGACGAGATTGTCTTCCACAACGAGGGTTCGTCGTTTA
>JABUQX010060611.1:12500-15000 GCA_015478945.1 Trachelipus rathkii
TTCAATTACATTTTCAAGTAATATACAAAACTCAAAAAAGAGTTCATATCTCTCAATTATAAACACTTGCCCAGTAGTAAATTTTTAACTCTTCAGGATTCACATTGTTGTTACATATATAATTATAATATATAATATATAGAATATATATATATATATATATATATATATATATATATATTATATATATATATTAATAATATATATATATAAAATATAATATATATATATTATTATATTATATATATATATATATATATATATAATAATATAATATATATAGATATACTTAATATAATATATATATAATATATATATATTATATAGATATATATTATATATAATAATATAATATATATATATAAGCCTGTTGTGTTACAGTAATATTTATTATTCGCTTTTACTTTCTCCCAAGAAAAGGGATTTATCACCATAGTTAGTGGTAACTATTTGCTCTACAGATGCCCAATTTGAAACATTGGGCCTCCAAATTTAATATTATAAAATCTTATATAAAAGAATAATTATCAATTTTAGCAACACTATATAACAACCTCTAGTAACAATGTTTGAATGATGTTGTGAAATAAGAATATGTAAAAAATAAAGTCGAAAAATTACTGGAAAAGCCTGTAAATTTCCAAATGTTTCATTTTTTGTAAACATTAGACTGGCCAGATGCCTCTTTTTTGTAAAAATTTGTATAAGGCTTATGATTGTTGAAGGAATATTTTATGTATTTCCAGCACCACTCACTCAAATAGTTCATTTGCCATGCATTGCCTTTATCACTAAAAATTAATATAAATATATTTCCCAGCGATATATATATATAAAATATCTTTAAAAAATGCCAAAATAGGGGTGTTTCCTATGAATATATATATATATATATATATATATATATTATATATATATATTATAATATTATATATATTATATATATTATAATATATATTAATATATTATATATATATACCAAACCAAAATTGCAATGCGAGTTTCAACGTGTAAAAAATCAACGCTACGCCTTTGGAATTTAGGATTGTCCGTTGAGTTATTAGACAGATATATAGAGCAGCTGGATTTAGTATTTAGATTGAGAGGAAAGCTTGAGTAAGTAGGACATTCGGAAGACTCCAAATTAGAGACACGTCGAGAACAAATAGCCACGTTGCACACAGAGGCACAAACCAAATGTAATGGCTGAAAATTGAGGGTAAAGACAGGAAGAGTCAACAACGCTCAAGCCTCAGAGTTGCGGTTAAATAAAGATGAGGTTTAGTGGAGGAGAGGCGATGTTCAACAAAGTTGAAATTAGTGTAGAGATCCCGATGGTTGCAGAAATTAATGAAGAAAGAATACTGTGCATAAAAATAAGCTGGCTATTCCGTGACGGGTGTCGTCATGGAATAGCCACAATAACCCCAATAACAATAACCCCACAACTGAAGACCGTCAACTCCCAAGTTATAATGGAGGAGGATGTGGGGCTATTTTTGAAAGCCACCCATCTTTGCTTCTCAAAAGTTTAATCGTGTGGTAGCTATTTTTAATTTTTTTTTAAAGGAAATGTGTCTTATAATAGGTTTATGTGTGTTGATAAAAAAAGAAAGTCTCCTCCTGTGTAAGAAGAACTTGGATATGAGCACAATAGGAAGTGGTAATGGGGGGATGTGGAGCTATTTTTGAAAACCGCCCTTCTTGGAGTTTCAAATGCTAATCGTGTGGTAGCCATTTTTTTTAAAGTAAGGTGTTAGTCTGTAATAGTGTTTTATAGTGTGTGATAAAGGGTGCCTACATCAGTGTAAGAAGATTTTGGAAATGAGCACAATGACGCATGGGACATTGGAGTGCCTTGGGATGTACCTTAACATTCCATATGTGCGAATGTGGCACAAAGGTTAAAGCTATAGGACGATAGTTAGAGGGTTGGGAGGGGTCCTCATTTTTTGGCCCAGGTGGAATAAGTGCTCGTTTCCAGAAAGAATGGAAGGTCAAAGTGGAAAGACAGTTACAAATCAGTTTATAAGGCAGGGAACAATATTAGATTGACAAGTTTTAAGTACCACAGGAGAAATACCGTCAGGACCATACTCCTTCTATGCGTTAAAGAAAAAACATCCTTGTTAGGCATAAATAAGTTTCAAGGGGTTGACAAGATAGAATAGCTCCGAAATCTTCAAGAATAGAGTTAGAAGCAAAAGGTTGAGCAAAGAGTTTTGCTTTAGCAGAAAGCAAGATGGCAGTTGTGCCATCGGAAGATACTAGAAGAGAGAATGAGGGTCAAGTAAAGTTAGAAGACCTTTTATTTCAAAAT
Source organism: Trachelipus rathkii (assembly GCA_015478945.1). Classification (NCBI taxonomy): domain Eukaryota; kingdom Metazoa; phylum Arthropoda; class Malacostraca; order Isopoda; family Trachelipodidae; genus Trachelipus; species Trachelipus rathkii. Next base: position 14,821 of record JABUQX010060611.1, read on the forward strand.
GTCAGAGGGGGCGAGAAGAAGAGAACCCAGAAAAATCACTGCATTTTATATATAGTAAAAAAGTGTTTAGTATCACGAAGAATACATTTTGCACGATTCCGGGATGAAATATACACTCGAAACATATATATTATATATATAATTATATAATTATATATATATATATATATATATATATAT
>JABUQX010060611.1:20000-30000 GCA_015478945.1 Trachelipus rathkii
ATTTTATATCTAATGCAACAGTTCTAAAATCCAACAATACATTAATAATACATTTATAGCACACCAGTGATTTGATATTATTGATCAGAATTAAATAAAATTTATGAAGCTGCTCTCTCAATTAGAAAAAGAAGTAATTAAACTTTATTAATAAAATATATAGCTTATAAGAAAATATATTACATTAAGTTTACAATATAGATTTTCTGTTATAAGTAGTATTCTTTGCTTTTCGGTTCAGGTAAACCATGAACCACAAATATTGACATTCACGATGGATAATCTAAAATGAGGCATCTAACGCGATCCAAACCTTGAGTACAAAATAATCACAATGACACGAGAGTACAAGTCGCTAAATTGAACCACGGCATGAACTACTGCATAAGCAGAGAAAATAACCACAATTATTACACACTTTAATATTAGCTTGGGTAAAATTCATTTTCATTTATCTGGCCATGACATGCCTACCAAGTACACACCTGATTAATGTAATCAGACCGGATTATGAGGAATGTGGAAGGTTACAGTTATTATAATATCAAGAGGAAAAAAGGTCACTTATCTATCACTAAAAATTTTATAATTGATAGTATGAACGTTCATTCTCTGATCAAATGAGCATGAACTTAATATGCACTTTAAATGTCGAATCGATAGACAAGTTCAGCAGTATGAGTTGATTGTAAATAATAATCTATACTTATATTGAATTTAATGTAAATTATATTATTATTATTTAATTATACTATTCATTTTTTTTGATAAATTATTTATTATTATTTATTTATTTATTTACTAGATTTATCTTCTAACATTTATGGAGCTATTTCACACGCTATGTAATTATTTATAATTAGTAGTAGTAGGTAGTAAGTAGTAGTAATAGTAGTAGTTATTTAGTAGTTAAGTTGGGCTGGATTAGTAGTCTTTTACTGTATTTTATGTTGGAAAGAATAGTTATAAAGATGTAGTTATAGCTCTGAGAGTAATTGCCAATAGCTATTATCTCGTGAATATTAGACGGTAGAAGAAAATATCAGTTCTTGCAGTCTTCCAAGTTTGTTCTTAAGTAGTATTAGCAATACAGAGTGAATATAGATTATAAAAGCAGGAATATAGATTAATGATATATGAATAATTATGATCTATCAATAAGTTAAATTAAGGTCTGATCTATTTCTATCTCAACTAATCTATAGTATAATTACATTATACATTTCATTTCTACTGTTTTATTTCATCATTAATTTATATAAGAGTGACTTATACTTGAATTTTAAAAATATTCTTGAGAATGGTTATTTTACTAATCTAAATAAGTCAACTGTCTATTAATCTAATTTAATCTTATTCACTTTCCAATTTCATGACTTTGTGTTATTTTATTTATTATTATAGATTATTCTTAAATACAAATTTAATTAATTTTTAAATTATTTCTCAAAAAATATTTAATTTATGTATTTAAATTAGTTGTTACATCGTTTATACAGTATCAGTAGTATTATAACAGCTAAGTAACAATGGTTGATAGCGGTTAAGTTATTATAATAAGTATTAGTTTAAGTAGTTATATATATATATAGTATATATAAGATATTATAATATGTATATATGTTTTAATGTATAATAATGTATAGGTATTATATTATATATATTAATTATATATAATTTATTTTTGCATTAATTAATTCAATATTTTTTATTTTTTATATTGTATTATTAATTTAATTCCTACATATTTTATATTATGTTCTTTAATATTTTTATTCTCAATTATTATTTTATTATCTTTATTATTAAATATTCATATATTAATTATTTATATATTTAATAATTATATTATTTCATATATTAAAAAGCTTTATTCTGCTTGAATCTACCTACAAATAATATTTTACATGGTTTTATGTGTATTGTATGCGATTAGCTCTGTTGCTTGAGTGGTTAAATAATATTACTCTAAATAACGGTAAAGAGCTTAAATAGTTGTGAAATAACTATTATTTAAGTGAGGTCATAGCTTAGTGCTATGCACCCAGCCCTTTGGCAAAATTAAACAAAAGATCGGAGAAAAAAAAGTTTCTTTATATAATAGGAGACGTTCCTCATTTGGATTCCAAAAGATTGACAGTTAATGATTTTTATATTAAACTGAACTTTTTACTATACGTCTATAAATAGTCTATTAATTTATATTTATAAATTTTAATTTATTAAGTTCTTAGGATAAATCCTGTTTGCATTCCATTTTGTTTATGTGTTTCATGGTAAAATATTTATGTACTCACAATAAATTGATATACATAAAGATCCTCAATATTTTATTTATTTTATTTATCAAATGTAAATTATTATCGTAATCTTTATAGAGAACATTATTTAAATTAAAGGTTTTATTTTATGTTTATATTATTATATATTCTCATTATTATAGTGAATGCCGTACGAAGTGAGTGGTAGATTATTGTTAGATATTACTTTTTAACAACTACTTATATAGTGAGAGATAATGGATGAAGGAAACTAAATATCCTTAACATGTAGGCTCGAAAGTTAATTAATAAGGTTGACGATTTTAAGACGGTATTAATAGTACTAGATATAGAAAGATCTGAAGAGTATTATATTTTAATCTCTAGTGAGAAGTAAATGTAAGTTTTTTTTGATACAAGCTATTAACACTAATAAATTGATTATTTAATAGTGAATGTAAACATATAGGTATTAATTATTGTTAAAGAATAAGTTACAATGAATTTAAGAGATTATCCTGAGAAATTAATAAATATGCTTTTAAACTGTATCTTTTTCAAATGTAATAAATCGAGTTATTTCATATGTTAATATTAGCTCTATGTTTTTTAAATATAAGCAAACAAAATATAGTAACGTACTTATATTAATTATTTTAACCCGGTAGACTGTTCTCAGAGTTACATCAGTAAGGGAAAAATAATAAATAGTTAAATGTCATAGTGCACATAAATAGCATTTGAATATTAAAAAAAACAAAATATTTATTTATATAATGTACATAAAATGATAATAAAATAGTTTATAAATAATATTATCATTTTATATGTGATTCTAAGAATTTTGATAAAACATATTAAAGGTCCAGTAATTTATTTAAATAAAGTAAAAGATCTATTCGAAAATAAATTCGATAATAATGAAAAGAACCGTAATATAAGTATATTATACGGGTAATATATTATAGGGAACTCACGTAAAAATACATACAATTATAATATCTAACTCACATTCTATAGTTGTGAGTGATATGAGAACATTAAAAGTCAACTACTGTATAAAATTTATATAATAACCATTAAGCTTATTCTCACTCCGGGTAAAGTGGAGGTCTCCTATAAATCTATTGTGGTAGGAGTCTTTTGGCAGATATGTTAACTGTCGCAATATTTATTAAGAATGTATTAACATTGAGCTAAAGATCTGGAGCCAATTGGTACATATGCAAAGTATATATACCCTTCACTATTCTTACGCTACCTTGCATATTCTCACAAGCTCAGCGATTCTAGGTGCACACATTGAGTTTTGTTTATTTAAAATTATTTTCCTAGATCTGTCATTTATTGTATTATAGAATATCAATAAACCCATTTTAAGTGTTAATTTACTTAAAATATATAATTAGTCTTAATATTAGTATAAAACTGAGTGTCATATTAGGGCCTTATTTCATATTTAATTTATATACACATTATTAATTTATGATTTGATGCATAACATTCATAGTTGTATTTTGACTATTTAATTAATTTATCACTTTATACAATTACAAATAATTAATAAAAAGTTAATATAATAGATTTTTTTTAACATTTTATTTTGTTAATATATATAGTGGCGGCTCCTGCCTTCAGTGATTAGTGAGGCTTCTTGTTGCTATAGACTCACAAAGTTGATATCATTACACATTGTTCTCCTTCAATATTTAACATTTTACAATAGAATTATTGTTATATAACATATTTTAATTTTTCAGAAAAAACTTAACCATCTTTAAAAATATCAGGTACTCCGGCCGTTTAGAGACATACAAGCCTGGAGGACTAGTTCGCGTTCTCCGGCCGGTAAGCGGAGATCTTTATAAAAAGTAGCCGTAATACTACCGTTCAAAAGCCGGAGCCGTAAAAGCCGGAGTAATTCACGGTATTTATTATATGCATCTTACTACTAATATAATATATATATATATATATATATATATATTTATAATATATATATATATATTATATTATATATTATAATTATATTAATTAATATATTTATATATATATATATTATATATATTAATATATATATATATATATATATATATTATAATATTAATATATAGTATATATAATTATATATTAATTGTACGAATTTAATTTAAGAATAATATTAATATAAGGGCTCATGTTTCACTCCTCAGTCAGTTATTGTCTCAAATAAACATGCAACTTTACACATTATAAATGGATGTATAGTATGCAAATACATGTAATTTATGCATATTAAAACATAAATTTAACGTCTGTTTCATAAATAGGGAAAACCACAAATAAAACTTCGTTGCAGGGCCTGTCTCACAACTCGTTATTAGAGTGAGGAAAAAATAATACTATATATAACATAATAAAATTTTGTTCGCATAAAAATTTATTCCTCGATACTTTTTCTTGTCAAGAGAAATTTTTACGATATAATTTTTATTTTTTATTATTATATTATATAATATATAATATATTAATATATATATATATATATTAATTAATATAATTTATATATATTAATACTTATTAATATATATATATATTACTATATTATATTATAATATGTATTAATATATTATAGTAATATATATATAAATATATATTTATAATATATATATTACTATATAATTTAATTTATATTAATTATAATATATATAATAGTATATATAACTATATATATATTATATATATAATGTAATGATATATTAATATTTCTTAGCTTTTTTTTATTTTAGTCTTGAATTATTGAAGTAATATTTAATTATTTTAGTATGATTATTATTAATTATAATTATAATTTATATTTAATTTAATTATTATGTTTTGTGTAGTTGTGTGTGTGTGTGTTGTGTGATTTGATTTATTATTATTAGTTATTTTGTTATTATTATTTTTTTTTTATTTGTGTTTTATTTATTATTATTATTATTTATTATTATTATAAATATTATTATTATTATATTTTAGTTATATTTATATTATATTATTATTATTATTATATTATATTATATTATTAATTATTAATTATTATTATGATTATTATATTATATTATTATTATTATTTTATTTATGTTTATTTTTTTAATGGGCTTCTAAGGATCGCTTTGCGATTCGGTACCCTCACTATAACATTCTGCGTCAAAGTGGTGGTAGGTTCAGCGCTGTGGGGAACAAACCAGAAACCGCCACAACAATCACCATTGTCAAAAAACACGAAAATATCGGCTGCTTTATAATATATAAAAGGCAACGTGCTAATTATCTTCTTGCATCTTTCCAAAAATCAACGATAATTATTACTTATCACATACATAAGAGAGACTCATATCACTATTTGTGATCAATTCCTAATCATACATTCGTCTCAGATAAACTCGGTCTCAGTAATTACCAACTATCGTCATCCACATGATTTACATTGTTTTTAATACATACCTTGACCTAGTCACTTCACCTTGGGATTTTTCACAAAAATCTTATAGTTGGCGATTCATTCGTAGAGTCTTTTTCGAATATGCCTGTTACGATATATTGCTAAGGTGTACTTCTACTCTATAAATCGACTTCCATTTGCTTGCCACAGATTTTTCTTATCACATCCAACACATATCCTCCTCAAAAACTACACATAAATTTGTTTCAATTACCAATCTTTTATAAGATATATTACGTCCCACCGGCTAAACACGACCTCCTATCGTTGTTTACTCCATATCTCGTAAACACTACATATTTGATACTTTTAATCTAATAACTAGCCTCTTCTATATTCCAGACCATAGTTTTCCTATCTCACAGAACCAAACAACGAAGGTGCAAAAACAACCCTTTTACAGCTTTCAAACCGAAGATATAAGAGGCGATTTTCAGCCAAAGACCACAATATAGCGCACACCCTAGCAAAGTCAAGATTTTAGATTGCTGCTTTCACATATTATCTTGCTCACCAGGATATCTCAAGTAACACAGTATGAGCACGAGTGCCATTACACTAACTATATACCTACGAACCAATTCACACTTTCTATATACAGTCTTCCTATATCATGCATAGACACACCAATGCCAAGACATCACCGATACATTTATCGAAATCTCAGCATATATTACTATAAAAATATTTAAACTCAAGACATCCTACTTCAGTTCACTCTCGGAGATCTGTTGCACGATTACACAAGAGAAGTAACCTCGCACCGGCAGAGCACCCTCATGAGACTTGTCAAGAAGTATCGACTCAACAACCGATCCCTCAACTCTTAAGACATACATTACGAATACGAGCGTATAGACTCTTATACCACTCATACAACTAACACATTTTAGACTCGCCATCCATGACAGCCAGCGAAACTCACGTCACCTTTCTCATTATATCGTCTATCCTCCAGAAGACGTCTATATTTTGTTCCATACACGAAAAGAAGGAAGGTAATCAGATCCGCTATTTGACCAGTACTCACAGGATATTCTATCACATAGTGTCACAACTCTTTTTTGAATACTTTACCCGAATGCACAAGAAATGAGCTTAAAACATAGCAAAGAGCTCTTTACTCAAAGGTGAGTACTCACTATCCATTGACATTAAAGAAATAGAGCCAAAAAAGTCAAGCATCATACAGAAACGCGTGAAAGCACTATCGGAATTACAACCCTATATTCTACACTAGAGTTATTACCCACCGTCTAATGATAAAATCTTCTGCAGTGCTTTATAGTTTGTGGAGCATCTAAGTCTGTTATTCTTAGCGTACTCAATTTATCACAGATAAACTAAAATGTCACTTTTGGCATTCCTTACTTGAAGAGAAAGTGTGTAGAAACTACACAGTGAGTATAAGTTCATATACAATCTCATAATCATCTCAGAATTGTATCACATTCCTTTCCTCTAAAAAGCCAGGAAGGCTCCTCCTGTGGGAATCTATAGTGTCACATCTTATTTATCCAAATAAAGTGATGGTAATTAAACATCTATTCTACTTAGATAATGACGAACACCACTGATGTCCACAGGAATCTTTCCGCCTCTAGCAATGCTTTTCCGATCGAGAAAGAGTTTATCAATATTAGTGGGCATACAAGATTTTTAATAATGAAATGAAGTGGAATTTATACTGTGAAGATATATTGGAGCTTCTCAATCGAGAGAAGTATGTTATGTGTAAGAGTAGCAGAGAGTCTTTGCATTCATTTATAAAATTCGAAGTTTTAACATGACTTAGATATGATTTATATTACTTTTTATTTATATAAGAAAGATGTGTGGATGATGTCATATTTTCTTAAATATATTTGATATGTTACTATACAGATTGAGGTAGGCTCTTTACGAGGGTCAACACTCTACTATCATTCGGCTCTTGCTATTTTTTTGGAACCATTCAACTCACCTCTTCTACATGAATTCATCATACTTACTAGTCATCACATGCTACACCACTTCCTTCAAAAATCATGCTAACCTCAATAGTGAATAATATACTAATACACCTCTAAAGCTTCAATAACATGCCCAACTGTAATAAACTTCCTCATATTAAGTGAGTTATGTTATTCGCTTCATATCAAAGATAGACTGCTTCATCTATTGTTAATATTAGTAAGAAACAAAAGCCTCTAGTTTTAGATAGTGATTTTAATAGCTCCGTCATTTAAATAAGGCGAATGAATATTATATTTAAGTGAGTTATAAATTAATATGCTAAGAATTATAAATGTGAATAATTTTATATAACATAAAGAGGTGAGTTATTAAAAAACTTAAATTATTGTGTATTTAACATTTATATATTATAATATTTCATTTTATGTAGTTATAATCTATAAAAATTATTTCATACTTTGCAGAATTGCTCCAAATATTGTTTTTTTAATGTATTTATGCATATATTACATTATTAATTTTATAATATTCTTATCAAAATATCATTAAAAATTTTATTCAAATAATCCTAAATAAGCTAAGTCGTTATTTTATTATTTATAATAACTTATGATACTTTTATCGTAAATTTGGTAAACTGCGCCTCTAGAAACTCAACATAAGTTGCTAACTAAACAATGAGTAAGCTTAAATATATATCAAAACGCTTAAACTCACTTAAATAATTAAGTACGACTTACATAGCAGTGAGAATAATAATGATATAATATAATATGTGAGCTATTAGTGATATATATATATTATCTTATATAGTGATCTTTTCAGTTGTAAAACGAAGTCATATAAAGATGAAATAGATAAACTCAAAGAAGATCACCATATATCTAAATGAAATAAATGATTAGATATATATAATTAGATAGTATGTATTACTTTAGGTGTCTGTTGTGTGTCAGTGTTAAAAATGACGCAGCCAAATGCAATTAAGAACTAAACCAATAGATAATCAATAAGAAAAAGAGCCGCGGCCTGAATATGATATATTATATATATTATATATAATATATATTATATATATATATAATTAATATATAATATATATATATATATAACTAATAATCCAAATAAATCTAAGTATAGTAATATGTAGTGGATAATGACCAAATATTATAAATTAAAGAATCTAAATATCCTAATTAATTAATTATTTATATATTATATATATATATTAATATTAATATAATAATATATATTATAATATATATAATAATATATTAATATATATTATATTATATTAATATATTAATATTAATAATATTAATATATATATATATTATATTATATATATATATATATATATATATATATATATATATAATCTTGTAAAGTACATCATGTACATTTTCTTTTTTTTTTTATTAGTGAGCTTCTATCCTTATAGTTTCCTCTACCTTCCTATTCCTTCTAGATTCACCCATTCCTTTCATTTTCTCTATCTCAAACTTCCTACCTCTTCTCTTTCTCTCTCGTAATGTTCAGGAGTTTGATACTCCACTACAATATTTTGTATCTCTAAATTGATATGCATTCATTTCTTATACTTTAATGTAGTGCTATTTTTTCTACTGTCCGATTACTGAATCCTTGATATACAAATGCCTTTTCTCTTTCATTAGATTGATTAATCCTTCTTTTAAGTAATTTTTTCAGGTCAGTTTTTTCTGTTTTTGTCTATATATTAATAGTTTCATTTTCTTAAATTCATCCTTTCAACATGTATCTATCATCTATATTTTTGTATTGAAACAATATTTATTCCATATACAGAGATTCATTACTGACTGAAAAAGAAATGCGGAAGATTCCCCCGTAAACAATAAAGAGACCCATTCTATCATTCACACCTGAGATCGCATTTCATGGCACTGAACAACGCTCACTGGAACGAAAGAATTTAAAATTTGAAATAAAAAATTGTAAATTTATTTTTATTAAGTTATAATAAAGGAATTTAAAATAATAAATTTATAGAATCTACAAAAATTGGGATTTTTTTTTCCTTTTAGAAGAAAGGGGAAGGGAGAGGGGGGGAAGGGAAGGGGGGGGAATAATTATAACGAATATGGTGTGAGAAAAGTATACGAGGATTTATTTGAAATATTAGCTCTTGATCGATGTATTTCCAATTATTATCAATTCAATATTGTTTTTAAAAGCGACCCTTTGTTGTGAAGTGTATAAATTAATTGATTTTCATGGGGCTTAGTCCAAATGGTCGACAGGAAAAAGCGTCGACACAACATCAAAAGAAATTCCT
>JABUQX010060611.1:32500-63668 GCA_015478945.1 Trachelipus rathkii
CTCCGTGACCTTATTGATGATAGGTGTCCTGTCTGTGTCAATTTTTGATTTGTGTCTCCTTACTGCTCATGCGACGATCCTCACCTACTTCGTGTTTATATTATTGTTTAAAGTTGTAACCATTTTAAGTTTAATGAATTTAGGTAGGGTTGTAAATATTTAGTTAGGATTTATTGAAAGATATTTTGGAACTTGTACTTTGATTATATTAAGAAAATTCTAAACTTGTTGTTATTCACTCCTCCATGTTAAAAGTTGATATATATATATATATATAGGTTATACGGAAGGTTAAGGAAAGCTTTTTTACTGAGTTATTGGAATTTATTTGATGTTTTTTGTCTTTTATTGTAATTTGGCCTGTCTATGCTTTATATTTATAATAGTTTATTTTACTAAACATTTTTAAGTTTAGTAAATTTAGTTAGGGTTGTAAATATTTAGTTAGGATTAATTGAAAGATATGAAACTTGTACTTTGATTATATTACGAAAATTCTACACGTGTTGTTATTCTCTCCTCCATGTTAAAAGTTGATATATATAGGTTATACGGAAGGTTAAGGAAAGCTTTTTTTACTGAGTTATTGGAATTTATTTGATGTTTTTTGTCTTTTATTGTAATTTGGCCTGTCTATGCTTTATATTTGCAAGAGTTTATTTTACTCCAACAGATTTACGTTTGGCGGGATCGACTCGCGTCAATCGATCCGCTAACAATATATATATATATATATATATAGATACAATATATATATAAAGTACAATGTGTTTAGATGGATATATATATATATATATATATAACATATTATTATATATATAATATAATATATATATATATATTAATGTATATCGAAAAATTAAATTTCAATCCCTGGGAAGGCAATTAATTCTTTTGGATCTACTTCCATCTCCGAAAAAAGAAGGAATGAATAGGAACAAAATTTTTCAAATATTTCGAAATGATTTTTGGAAGAATAGATCCTTATTACAGAAGTTTTAAACATGCACACCATACACCTTATAAATCCAACGGGAGGTCTTCCATGCGTCGCCGTAAGCTCCTTTACCTCTTCTCATTCTCTCTCCTCTCTCTCTCTCATCGTCTTTCTCTCTCTCTCTCTCTAATATATATAGTATATATATATATATTATATATATAGATATATATATAGTATTACTATATATGTAATACATATATATTATATATATATAATAATAATATATATATATATATATATCAAAGACTGATCTCTTTTAAGATTAATGGCCCTATTAAGAGAATCACCTTACAATAGCAATTAATAAGATAGTTTTGGAAAAACAAAACTATGGCACAGTTTATTTCTTTATTAATGATTTCTAATCTCTAGTTTACAGTTACAACACAAAAATTAAGGCAATTCACTGTTGTTCAAGAATAAATGTTTAAACTTTAAAGATCATTTTATTATTTAAAATCTGGCCCCAATTATTATTATTATTATTTTTTTTTTTTTGTGTGTGTGGTCAAAGGCAGATCTATCGCCTGCTATTGTCGTGGCATCTTAAATCTTAATGTCTTCCCTCCGATCAGTCGCAGTTAGCACTTGTGGTAGAAAGGTTCTTATTGGTTACTTTAATTTCAAAATAATATAAAAAAGAATGAAACAATTATGTAGGATTTTATAATATGTAAAACAATTTACTTTTACACAGGACTTTCCTAGAAGCATTGTTTTCAACATTTCTTTTAGCTGTGCACCAGAAATCCGTTCATATGAGAACGGTCTTGGTTACACTTACATACATCCTTTATAATTTTATATGAACCGATTTTACGGTACATACATGGTTGCCCTGTAAGTGCCTGTAACACCCCCCTCTGATAATTTTTTTTATAAAAGGTTTAGGATAGAGGAGAAAGCGGCTACTAAAGTTAGAGGGTAAAACAATAATTTCACCTAAGAATAAATAGCGCTCGCTATGAAAGCACCCATTGTTTTCAACCATTATGTTACACCGGTTTGCGCATAGGGCGTTTACCATCTGAAAGAAAAGGATTAGTTCTTTTTATGTGGTATTTTCTCTTTCTAAATCTACTAAGTTATAATATATGCGAACGTTTCTTAAATTTTCTAAATGAGGCTTCCCATTTTTCTCGATAAAGTACGTTCTGTTTATAACTTTTTAACTTTGAACGACGTGGCCACATAGCGAGGTGTAATTTGGCCTGACATTGAACTGTGTCTGTCCGTACTAACATTGCTTTGCTTCAGCAAGTCTTTTTGGCACAAATTACAATGCCGATTTTTTACTAATTGGTGTGTGGGAGCCAGCGGCTGCATATAACAGGGCGCTAGCACTTTTTTACATATGCATTACTACTCTATAGGGCCGTCTCCGAAGCAGGATCGACTAATCCACTCGGTATTGATATGTTTTGACCAAACATCAATTGAGCGGGTGTGATGCCGTCTTTTGTTATCGGCGCGAGTCTCAGAAGTGAACAACACATATGGAAAGAGGCTCGGCCAGTCGTCGGGGCCTAAATCATATTACTTGCAAAATACATCTCAAGACAAGCCAGCAGATTCTCTAGTGAACTTCTATAAGTCCACTGCTCTTCGAATTTCTACTCAAAGTAGTCCGGCTGAAACCCCTCCCCCCACTACCTGCAGACTTCCTCAAACAGGCGACTAGTGAAATTTACACCTAAGTCAAAATAATATAAATGTGGAATCCACAGCAACGGAACTAGCTGGTGATAATGTCATTCAATAATTTTTCCCGAATTTTATTTCTTTAAGAGGCACAGCGAACAAGCACTTGCTGTAGCGGTCAATTAAAGTACGTAGGTATTTGTTATCTTTCTCGCATAAGTAATTTAGAATAATCCACATGGAGTGCCTTCAAACTTATTGGCCATTTTAAAAAACGCCGTAATAGAGCTTATACCTGGAGGAGGCAGTTTTTATTTTTTCTGAACACATCGGAAGCACGTGCGGACAAAGCTGGCTTTATCGCACCTTTTATTCCTGTGATGAATACACAAACTCATTCTTATGCAAATGAGCGTCCTATTCACTCCTAAATGTCCTTTTTTATAGTATTTGCCGATTACTTTAGGTACACTATTTTCAGGCACAAAAACTCTAGCACAATTTAATGAAACTTCTACTATTAATTCTAGCTCCTTTTTGTTATAATAGAATTTCTGTTTTATTAATTTCAAAGTCGTTTTTTTGTTTTTTCTCCATCAGATTCACTAAGGTAACTTACCAGATGTTGGTTTTGTCTAATTTCTTCGAAGTCTAAATCTATTTTAAAATGCGCTGCTAATACTTCACATTTTTTTCAAAACGTTGTTATTAAGTTTAGCTTGGCAGTCTCCAATACAGCCTCCTCAGAGCTGTTTCTGTCCTCATTTCGAACAGATAGGTCCATAGGCGCACTTTCATTTATTAACATAGTTAATGCGCCTACGTCAGAGGCTGTAGTAAGTCCCCGCATGACTGCTCATTGGCTGTAGTAACTAGGTGGGCGGAGTCAGAGCCTCCACTATATGGAACTGCATTTTGTACTACGTCATCATCTTCTTGTGCAATGTTATTAGCAATTAAATATTTTAATAAAATTTCTGATTCTCGGGGATTATCCCCAACTTGATATTGAAAGTGTTCAAGATCGCCAGTTCCCTCCGTCATTAGAGTGGTTCATTTTATACGCCAATGCGCGGGAGCATGTGCATATTCGTTCACTCTTTCCCGCCAAAATAGCACCGTGTTTCTTAAACAATTTTGTTAATTCTAATAAAAGCTTATTTACTGGTAAATACCGCTCTTCTGTTGCATTAAACGACACACCAAAATTTGTTCATTCCTCATTATACGACATGATTACTGTATTAAAGGCTTTATTATTTGCATAAATATATACTTTGAGAGGCGCGTCTATGCCCGGGAACCTGAGTCGTGAAGCGTGACTAATGACTTGTTTTATATCTAAAAACGACTTCTCTGCTGCGTTCGACCACGTGATTTTTTTATCAAAGCTATTCTTTCCCTTTAAATAACTATATAAAGACAGTGTTAGATACGGGAAACAGGGTATATTTTGACGATAAATGAAATTCTCCCCTTAAACTAACGTCTCTTGCTTTATTGTTGATGACAGTGATTGTTAATTATTTCCCTAAACTTTTCCGATAATTGTGAAATACCATCTTCTGTTAATCAAAACCTAGGTAACTTAATCTTTTCACTGCAAATTCGCATTTCTTTTTATTTAAAATTTTAAAATGATTTAATCTCTCAAATACTTGTTTAAGTATTACCACGTGGTCAGCTAAATCTTTAGTACCAATTAAAATATCATCGAGATATACGTGCACACCTGGAATGCCTTGAAGTAATATAGATAAAAATCTCAAAAAACAAGAAATGGAGTTTTTAAAACCCATAGGTAATTCCATAAAAGTAAATTACCTAGTCATAGTACTAATCAGCTGAAAATATTTTTTAAATCTAATTTAGAAAACAAATTTGTACCATGGAGCGAACTAAATATATCATTTATATTGGGCATAACAGATACGTCATTTTTAGCAATTGAATTAAGGTTGCTGAAATCACATACAATTCTGACCCGCCCCTCATTTTTTTCTAACGCAGATATTTGAAAGCTCCATTGAGAGGAAGCTCTTTTTAAAACTTTCGCTTTTACTAAATTTAATAACTCCCTCTTTGTTCGTCCAAACAGCTTATGAGAATTCGCGGCGCTTCATTTTTATTGGTGATCCATGTATGTTATAATTACTTTTAAGGAATAAAAGTGAAGGCTATTTCTTCAAAATAACGGTTGGAATGTGTCTCCTCTCTCCACCGTATATCTAAGGTCTCCCTCAATTTCTCCTCTTAAATTTCGACTTCTTGTTCTCTCCTCCCCCATATTCCTCGAATAGGTCGGACCAAACCTTGAGTTGGGGTTCTCGAATTTTAAAATTCTCCAGCAAATATGAATTTACAATGTAAAATGTTCTAATAATTCATTTACAAGATTATCTCAACTCTTTATATGATTGAATATATCGCTAAAATGTTTCATCGAAACTATTAGAAGTGAGAAAATTGAGAGCAGCACGTGAATTGAACCAAGGCCTTGTATAGATTACGAATCGTATGTATCATCATACAATTTTATGCAATTCGTTACTTTGCAGGTGTCTGATATAAATAAATCTGTTACTCATAAACTTTAAGAATTTTGAAACCATATTTTTCAAAAAAGTGCAGTTCTAAAACACAAAGTGTAGGTAATATATTTGTTTCAAAATTCCACATTATAAGTTCTCTTTAAACCTAAATCAAGTGTAACATTTTCGCGGGAGTATATATGTTTATTATAGTATTGTTAGCAGCTTTTATTTGACCGATAAATCGAATATATACCCGTCCCCATTAGGTAGGGATCGGAATTCAATTCACTAGCTGGTCTTGAAAAATGTCCAGATTCAAAATTATTGCATCAGAAATTTCACCCTTAATTTCCTACATTATTTTTATGTTGTTAGTTAAAAACGGACTATTCCTCCATAGATTTCGGCTTCTCGTATTATAATATTTTAGTGAGCCGCTTAGAGGCAAAGCATATGGTATCGTTTATGGGGTCATCGTACTCTATCATATCCGGAACCACTCAGAAGCTTCGATGGGAAGGAGGATGGCCTCCTTGTACAGTTATCTTTTTAAATTATATTTAAAACTAATTATTATTATTATTAAATTAATGTATCATATTATATTATTATTATTAATATTTATTAGTGTGTGTTATTATATTATATTATTATTATTATTATTATTATTATTAAATTTATTATTATTATTATTAATTATTATTTAATTATCTATTAATTATTATTGATTGATTGATTGATCTCTCATTATTTATTATAATATTAAATTATTATTTTATGATATTATTAATTATTATGTTTTATTATATTATTATTATATATTATTAATTAATTTATTTTGACTATTATTATTATTATTATATTATTAATTATTTTAATTTAATTATTATTATTTTTAATTATTATATATTATTATTATTACGATTAATTAATTTTTTATATTAATATTATTATTATTATTATTATTATTATTATTAATATTATCATATTTTCATTAGTTATTATAAACTCCCAATCATAATTTTATATTATTTGATTATTAAATATTCCTTTAAATATTTACCTGTTACCCCCTCTAACTTCATGTGGGGATGGGGGGTCTCATGGCGGCGATATTCCCTGCTTTTCCTTGTAGTTTGAACGCAAGGGCCTGGACGATTTTCTCCGTTGGCGGGTATCAGCTTAGGCATTAAACTCTTGTTGAATGACGTGTGTGCTTCCGATGTTAGGGAATCTTGATGAGGGTTCTACAGAGCTCTCTCCCTAGCCAGTTCTGACGCTCACCGGCGCTGCCTTTGCCGTTCTTCTTAGAGCATAATCTTCGTATCTTTGAGAGGGATGGTTGTTCTTCTTTATTTGAGCGGTTTGGCAGCGGCTTCACTAAGCGTTAGGACTTGGTGGAGAGCGTTTTTAGAGAAGTCCTTGTATCTCTTGAAATTCTTTGGTTATTTTCAGCCTCTTCTAAAACGGGAGGCTGTGTAGGTTATCAGCTTTATTTTCAACTCTCTCCATAAGTTCCTCTTTTCTTCTCGGAGACGGGCAAAGTTCTTCCTTGTAGAATGAATTTACTGACCCCGGCAATACTCCTTCTCCCCCTTTCGTTATAGGGGATACATTCAGTTAAAATTAATGTTCTTAAATATAAGTGTGAAGTATCGACTTACTGTAATTTTCTTTCAAGACGCTACTGTGCTCTCCCCACCCAGGTTGTCATTAAACTTCCTTGGTAAGCGAAGGATGGTATAATTCATTTAATAACAATTTCGTGGACGAAAGGCGCTCACTGTTATTTCCACTAGAGCATGATTCGAATCGCGATCCTCCCCAATAAGCATTCGAAACCCTCCCTAGAGTAAAACTGAAGGGAGTTTTCTTTCTTTTTGTTCTTTCTTTTTCTTTTTTTGAAAATCTCTCTGACATGACTAAGCAGATTGGGTGCATAAGCCTCTCTTCTATAGCATTAATTAACTTTTGGAAGCAATCTTCTCCAGAAGGGAATCTGATGGTAATCTGGTAATATCATGGGGGAGGACGGAGGTTAATATTCTCAGGCGCGCTTTCAAATCATCCACCACATTTAGTTTAAATACAGCTATAGTAGTGTGTTTAACCTGTCATATATCCTAGAACATTAAATTTGGAAGATGCGCAACCGATAAGGCCAGACTGGTCCGTTATAGGACTAACTAAGGGGAGAAACTGAAGTGTATGGTAAACAATTATATTGATCGTAAGCGGTGTAATGCAAGTTCCTCTTCCCTCCCCATCATGAGATTTGAATGCACTTCTTCTTCCTAAGTGTTAGAGTTTTTGGGGGAAGGGGGAGAAAGCGGTTTCGATAGTCTTCGCAGATGTTTTTTGGGTAGTACTTGACTTTCCCCCTACCCCTCGCGGTCTTGAATCGGGGGTTCTTTTCTTATGTCCTCGGAACAGTTTACAAATCTCCTGCTTTGTCCAGCACGTTTATGTTTTTATTATTTAATTTTATTTTTTTTTGCGGTGAATATTAGACTGAAAATTGGCACTACTTTTTTCCAACGTTAGCGACTTTAAATAAGGGATTCTTCACGCATATTCGTATATATAAAAATAAAGTTTACTCGAAGGCTATCTTGGGCATCATAGGACTGGTTTTTTTTTTTTTTTTTTTTTTTTTTTTTGCAATGAAAATTTTTAATACACTTAAAAAAGTATTGTGTTTTTTTCTCTTTTTTTTTTTTCTTTGTTTGGGCCCTTATATTTCTCACTAATTTTTAAATATCAACCACCTCTTTCTTCTCTACAGCAACCCCGCATCACACGCGGCTAAAGACCGGCGCCCTTCGTCACTCGTCCGGGGGCTTACCCAACCCCCATACTCATAACCACAAGCACCCCTGATCCCTCTTCTAACGGATCCTTAATGCGACCTCTAAGAGAACGACCTTGCCAGTAGCAAATATTATAAGATAGTCTTGGAAAAACAAAAACTATGGGCACAGTTTATATTCCTTTATTACATGATTTTCTAATCACTATTTTACAGGTACACAAATTAAGACAATTCACTGATCTAGAAGAGAAAAATGTTTAAAACTTTAAAGAAGGCAATTTTATATTAAATCTGACTCCAATGTTTTTTTTCCTGTGTGCAACAACAGATCTATCGCCTGATATTGTCGTGGCATCTTAATTCTTAATGTTCTTCCTCGAATCAGTTACGCAGTTAGTGCCGGGGGAGAAAGGTTTCTTATTTTGGTTACTGGAATTTAAAAATCAATATTATAAGAAAAGAATGAAAGTTATGAAAGCATATTTATAACATGTAAAACCCATTTACTTTTACACAAGACTTTCCTAGAAGCATTCTTTTGACTCAATATATAGCTGGTGCCAGAAATCCGTTTCATATGAGAATGTCTTTGGTGCACACTTACCATACATCCTCTCATTTAATTTTTATATGGGACCGATTACCAGGTTATATATATAATATTTATTATATATAGTAGTTATATTATATATATGATATACATATATAGTATATATATATATATATAGTATAAATAGTATATAGTACTATATATATATTCGAGAATTTTTATATTAAAAAATCATTATCTTCAACACTTCCAAGCTTTCGTATAAAATGTTAAAATTATTATATTGTAAAACCACTTCAAAATAAAACATAAAGAGGATATTGAGGAAAAATAACTTCAAACGTAGGAAAAAGTTTATCTCGTTTCTCGAGGACTTTATTTATCTCTGGTTCTCTGTCTTTCAGATACTAAATAAAAATTTTTTTAACAAAATATATTTATTTTATACATAAATATAAAAATATTTGAAAATAAAAAAATTATAAAGAATATAAATTCAAGTCAATAAACTACAGAGTTAGGCATCACATTTCCTTAATGCCATTTTTATGGTTATTCAAAATATATAATTATTTTCAAAGTAAAGTTAAATAGTAACGCTCGGATTTGATCATATAATCTTTTTGTGTGATTGGATAAAAATTTAAATTGATTTGCAAGTGATATTATGTTTTTAAAATTACTTTTAGTAGGAATGAAAAAATCTTCCAGATCGCTTATTGATTTTAAGTTTTTATCTTGTGTGAGCGAAAAATATCTATTCTGGCATCCATTCTATTATTAATAATATGACTTCTTCTTGTGATTTTTCCTTTTTACCCCATCACTCACATCTAAAATTATATAAGAAGAATAAAGTCTAGCTACAGCACTAACTTGCATTCGCCTCTTTCCTGAACCTCACCTATGCTGGTCTATTCTTGTTTTTAAGATTCTTTACAAGTTAGTACTGGTTATAATTATGTGGCAATTACATCTGCAAAATCAAAGTTCATCAATCGCTCTAGACCGTTTTTGTCGGGTTTAGTTATAGATTAAGATTCTTGAAAGGCCTTGTGTTACAGAAAAAACTGAAAAAAATTTATTTTAAAAATGTTTAAACAAAATTAATAAGTCAAGAGTTGGGGGAGAAAAGGAGATAACGTTTACCATTTTGCATGGTCCAAAGGAGATATTCTTCAGTCCTAGAAATTAGAATAGGAATGTTTATATTTTACAATTTTTAATTAAAAATAGTGGATATGCCAATTTCTGCGAGAAGTTTAAAAATAAAGTTATCTTTGTTAAGGAATAAGTTTGGATAACCATAATTTGGAAAGTCGTAGAAACAAATTAAAAATAATATTATTTTTAATCTATAGGGGGGTGAAAAGAGAAAAGTAATGAGAGTTGATTGTAGAGTTGGCTTACAAGAACTTTGAAAAGGCTAGTTGTGTTCAGTTGTTATAAAATTAATCAAAGGTCAAGGTAAAGGAATACATCCTTCATTTTGACCTTCCAGAGGTAAAGGAAATTGTTGGAGTGTAAACAATTTAATTTGTAGAAAGAAATAGAATAGTACTAAAACTAATACAATAGCAAGAACATCATCAACATATCTCTTCAAGAAAAGACTTTTGAGAATAAGAGGGGCATGGAAGCAAGTCTTGGTTCTCTCAAAGAAACTACATGCAAATGTGCATGATTGACTCAAACCTACCTACCCATACTTGTCAAAAACTTTGACGAAAACAATTCGTTTAGGAAGAGTGAAAAACATGTTTGTTTGACATTCAGATTGATAAGCGTTAAATAAAAGGTGGGAATATGGTTATAGGAACCATTTGATGTTGGTAACTAAAAGTCCAGGTACAAAAATCAAGTAATATGAGGAATAGGAACATTGGAAAAGGCTAGTGACATCAAAGCTAACCAAACAATATTTAAATTGGACAAATTTTAATTTTTTTTTCAATTAAATTTTCTTTGCACTTTGATATAATGAATCAAAATATATAGTTATATATATAATTATATATTATATATATATATTATATTAAATTATAATATATATACTATTAATATATTAGATATATATATATATATATATATATATATAAATAATATACAATATATATATATATATATATATATTATAACTTTATAATATATATAACTATATAATATATATATATATATACTTTATATATATATTAATATATATATATAATAATATATTATATATTATATATTATTAATATAGTAATATACTATAAATAAATATATATATAATATATAGAGATTTAAATATATATATTAATAATATATATATAATATATATATAGAATATATTATATTAATATGGGAATGTAGGATTTGGTGCAAGAGGACGAGGGAAGAAGAGTGCATAATATGACGTAGAATGGGGCGGGGTCTGTGAGGGGCTTTGGTTGTTATTGCCTGGCCCAACTGATGAACCTCCAAATGGACGAGATTAAAACTGTGAGGAGTGTGAGGGGCAGTCTTGTGCAAGCCCTAGAGTGTAATTTGTTTTTTAATGCGCAGAGCTCTACTTCAAAGCTCATAATCTACCTAACTATCCTATTTTCATTACGTGTTAAGGCTCCTAACCTCACATCTAGTGTGAGATAAAATCGGTGGTTAAAGAGTTTATATAGGGTCATATAATATATATTATATTTATTATATAATTATAATATTTATTTATATTATTACTATATTATATAAATAAATATATATATATAGTATAATGATATAATTATAAATAATATATATGCGATATATATATATATATATATAATATATATATAATTATATAATATAGTAATATATATATATATATACTATTTATATGTGAGTTATATATATATATATTATATATTCGCACTATAATTTAAACTAATTATTATTAGTATAGATATATAATTTCATGCCCATAACTAAAACTTATATTATATGGGCTATGACAAGGTTACCTTAACGGCCGCATGGCGCAAACAGCGGAAACGGAGCTCGGAATCAAAAAAAAATTTTCAAAGAGGTTACCTTATGAGTAGTATCGCGGAGGGTGTAGAGACAACGACTGATTGCGCGGCCCGCAGATCTCCCCAGCGCGAGAGAACTAACCTGAGGCTTTAATTTGGCACAGTCTTTTTTTGGAAAATACTCAGACTAACCTCATCGGGTGTTTTTAATTTATTTTTTTTTTTATTTTATGATTTTTACCTTACTTCTCTTATTTATATTCTTTTTGCTATGTCTTTTATTTTTTTTTCTAAATTTATGTATTTATTTTTACAGAGTATTCAGCAAATGAAGAGAATTTCCCCCCCCCCCATTAGAGGGTGGGGGGGAAGGGGCGATTATCGGGTTCACCAAACCGCGTTTTCGCTTAACTGCAAATGCGGCCCCGCGATAACCGTACCGCACGCACGAGACCGCACCGACACCGCACTGCACCGAAGTACCGGACCGTTTTTTTCGATTCCGCTTGTTGTCGCAGTTCCTTCGTTTTTCCATTATAAACTCATTTGCAATAGATATTTTATATTCACTCGAATGCATCATTAGACACACACCCCTCTCCACCCCAGTCCATCTCTTAACCCCGGTGATTTTCCATTCACGTATCTCTATTTAAGCCCGTTCCACTCACCGTGGACTGCTTTATACTGTCTTGTGCTCTCCAAAGGAGATGGTCTTCCCTAATCTCGTATACCGATAAATCTTCATTGGGAATCTATTTTTCCCAAATTTGCTTTTTCACTATAATATATATATGTCACCCTATAATATATATATAACTATGGATATATGGTACTATACTAGCTATTATTATATCTACTATGATAATTAGTCTATTATTTATATATTATTATACTACATCTATTATATATATTAGTATATATATATAATATATATGATTATATATATACTATTATTGTAATATATATTAATTCTATATATATATAATATATATATATATTTATATATATACTATATATAATGAGCGTTATATATATATATATATACTATATTATATATATATATTATAGTGTATATATATATATATATATTTATATATTTCCTATAGTAATATATATTATATATATAGTCTATTTAGTTGTCGGTATTTATATATATTATATATATAGATATTATAATTATCTCTCGAATTATATTATTGTTAGAATGTTATATTTAGTTATTATACTTAGATAGGTATTATAGACATTTTCAGATAGTATTACCCTACCTACTCTCTATACTACTACCTACTACTAGTATATACCCTCACTCCCATCATCGTTGCCTCTTGCATACTCTTCTGGAAGGTTTTCATCAGGTACTCTCTGAACCCTTTCGGGACCATCTGTTAGAGGAGATGGTCGGCACATGTCATTTTATACTGACTACTTAGTCCATTGCTACCTACCATGCCACACTGTACGTTTGCGCATAATTGCATGTCCTATATAGGCATTATGAGCACGGCGCATACATTTTCTATTTCTTTTGTATATGGACATTCATCCCACCCAACAGAATGAACAAAAGGAATGTGGGGGAATTAAAAAGTGACCTCTCCATGTCACTGACCGAACTGGAACTCGACCTAGCCTCTTAAGGAAGTGTATAGGACTTAACTATTTGGGCTCCGTCTGAATGCCCTTTATCTCAAATAAATTTATAATAGTTACTATATTATTATAAATTATATTAATCCATATACATACAAAAAATTTGGAAAATAGCTATTATCCTATTAAAATGTAATAGAAAAGCGCTCTCAGATTTAGATCTCTCATATACTTATATGGCCAATTATACTTATTATAATATAAGTTATATATATATATATATAGTAATAATATATAATATATATTTAATATATATATATATATATAATATATATATATATATATAATATATTATAGTAATATATCTATATATACATATATACTATCCCATTATGATATACAGAGCGGCAGGAGAGGAGAGAGTAAAATCGGCTATTCATCCATTGTCACACTCACATCAATATTAACATACTTCTACATCTTCACACATACAGCAACAACACACACCCCGTTACTGCTACTTTATACACACACTCAACCGCTAGTGTACCTTATACACACAAACACATCACCCACCCATAGGAACTTACACTCACACTGTCTACACAACACACATGCCTAGATCACATAACACCCGCTCATTCCTATAGTACCACACAGCCCACCCTTCGACCCATGCGCATGGATACATACACCAACTCTTTCAGTACACTCCTATTCCTACGTCTTATTACACACTTATTGACACCTTTATGCAAGCCACGACCCGAATGAATATCTCTTATTCACACACATTAGCCACAACACACCTACGACAGTGAGGACTTCTTTATGATCATATGTAACCTATTCCCATCAAGCGCACTTACGCTCAACCTATACCTACAACACAAGCACACAAATAACCTTAGACACATACATCCACCCTTGATACAAATAATAAAACGATAGCTTCAACCTAACCACCTACAAACACAACACACAATCATACTATAAAACTATATATACACCTTTTACTTAAAATAACCTGCCCACGCATGATCAGGGAACGCGTACTCCCAGAGGGAGCGTCGTTTGTGGTAATAGCTCCAATCAGCCGACTCTCTCCAAATTGATGAGTCGAGTACTGAGGCATGTAGTTACACTCTAAACCCAGAGAAAGCTGCACCAATAACGATTTAAAAAATTAGAAACTATTTAAGAAGTTTATGCACATATAAATAATTGGAAAAAGAATTGAGGATTGAGGGAAAGGAAGAAAAAAAAATCCAGGGTGTCTGCTGATTATATAAATCATTTTATTTTTGATAGACAACACTTATGCAATTGATATTAAAAACATTTACACATTAACATGACAGCGTTGAAAAAGCAGTTAAACAGGTAATCAATAGGAGTGTTGCCTAAACACCCGAGGAAGGGGAATCATTAGTATGCTTTTGTTTTACTGTATTTACTAGCTTATACACTCAATAGATCTGCATACTGCTTCGTAGCCTCCACTGATTTTATCGTTTTAACTATATAAGATGTTTTATACCTTGCATAATCAAAATCACATATTTATTAAGATTACATACCATAAAGCGTAAATCAGTAAATCAATAAAGAGGTGGCTACCATAAACAACATAAGGGCAGGGGGGATTGTATGGCTTTTGTGTTTGTAGTGCTTTATGCTTTAAGACTCTCATGTTTTATTGCTTAACTCATAGGTTATATACTGTATATAACCTACTTTTTCATACTAACATATAACATACCTTAAAAAGCATGAATCCAGTAAACTATAGAGGTGTACCTAACACCAAGGGGGGGATTAGTAGGCTTTTGTTTTACTGCTTTACTGCTTTAACTTTCTGCTTTACTGCTTTAACTTTTTTCTGCTTATACTAGCTTTAACTTTTCTGCTTATACGTGGTGTGTGTGACTTTCTGCTTACTGTTTTTATAATCTCTCATATTTTATTAAATTATGTTTTTTTATTTTTGTTTATTCATACTTTTTATTTATTTTGTATTATTATTTTTATATTATTCTTTTATTATTTTATATATTTTTATTATTATTATTGTTATTATTTATTATACTTAGTGTTTATTTACTTCATGCCTATTGTTATTAATTAGAACACACATACACACTTGTAAGTCTGCACTCCACCCACAGCACACACACCACACACTCACACCAACACACACACGCCTTACACTCTATAGACAACAGTTCGACTAGTGACACTGTATAAAGGGCCACCTCTCACTCACTGACACTTAAGCACTATAACCCATAGACACTTACATTATACACTTATCACACATGAGGTCACACCACACCGCACATCTTACAACTAATATACACACATTACACTATGACACTTAACATTTTTATCCTATAGGACACTTACTTTATCACTTTACAACTCCTAGTACAGGATTACTTACAACTCACACAGATTTAGTTAACGCACACACAGATTTACTTACACTCATACACAGATTTACTTACACATTATGAGCAGATATTACTTGACATCGCGGCACACAGATTTAGCGAACCACCACAAACACACACACACCCACACAACCACCCACGCACAGCATCACACAATTATAACGTATAATTTTAGTTAAAAAATGTTATTATAGTATTGTAGATTAACAAAAACAGTACAACATTTAATAATTATCGGTCATTCAAATAAAACTGAAAAAATATTTTCCACAAATTTTAAATAAAATATTTAGTATAATAAATCAATATTATCTGTAACCTAAAAAATAATAATTATTAACTTGTTAATACTTTTTTGGTTTTTAAATTTAATAAATATCAATTTATTAAAATAATTACTAAAATTTTATATACAAAATATTTATTAAAACAATATATTTTACGTACCTTAAAAGCAATTAAATCAGTAAGGCCAGCCCTCAGCACCCCTCTCATCAAGCTATGCCACGTTTGTTCTATTGGAACTTACTGCTTATACATATCTTTGCAGTAATAAGTTATAAAAATAACTATTAAGTTTTCTAGCTAACTTATCATGTCATTCATTATTTAAAAATCATTCTAAGTTTTTATGCGAGAATTCACAGTTACATTCATTTATATATTATTCACGATGTTAACTAAAAATATTTCCAAAGTTTTATTTTAATACTTTTAGTAGTATTCTTTTTATTATTATTGGATATTATATAATGTACATTGACAATCCATCACGAGGAAACACAACTACCCGCAACTCCTTACAGTTACGAAACTGACCTCTCTCTGTGTAAAATGTGTTGAAATAAATTCAGATGGTCTAAAATTTAGGATTAACAATTTTTTTGTAAACGCGGAAGC
This sequence comes from Trachelipus rathkii, assembly GCA_015478945.1. Classification (NCBI taxonomy): domain Eukaryota; kingdom Metazoa; phylum Arthropoda; class Malacostraca; order Isopoda; family Trachelipodidae; genus Trachelipus; species Trachelipus rathkii. Next base: position 48,971 of record JABUQX010060611.1, read on the forward strand.
GGGAGCTTAGGCCTAAATTCCAGCGATCAAATTATATTATCAAACTGACTTAAAAAAAGAAAAATGTGGTGCATAAACTACGTTAGGCCTAAATTTAGGCCAAATTAGGATAAGCCTTTTTGTGACGGGCTAATTTAATCCAAATACCAGGTCAAAAGGTAATTCCCGTAATAGACAAGAATCATGTTATTATATATATTTTAATAAATATATTGTCCAACTGAAACTGCTGGTCGGAAGATCCTTAGAGGTAAAAGGGAAATTGTTTTCTTACTTGTTGATTGGTCGGGGTATCCTTTATACTCTATATGATCCTGTGTTATGTGTTTGAGTCGTAGAAATATTTTTATATATCTTTTAAAATTAACTTTGTTCTTTCAACTTGTATTTGAGCAGGGAACTGACAAACTGGTTTAATACACTTCACAAACCACCACAAACTCACTCTTTTAAATCATAGTCATTTTAGCTGTTAAGCGTGGCACAAGTTAATCTGATTTGTATTAAAAGTGTTTTAGTTTTACTAAGTGTATCATATTTATTATAAATACTTGCATTGAGAAATAATTATATTTCACTTGAATAGATAATAATTAATTCACTAGTTCATGAAGTAACACCAGGGGCTCAGATAGAGATAGAGAGAGTCAACCCGCCACCCGTGGTGCGTCCCGCCGCGTTCCCGCCGCCGCGTGCGCCGCAGGGAATATTTCCGCGTTCCCGCCCGCACGCCAGTGCGCCCGCCAGGACGAGGCAAATAATTCCCCGCCGCGTAAGGAATGAATTAAATATAGTAATATTTTGTTTTATTTTATATTATTTGAATTAGTTAATTATAGTAATTTATTTTACATTCTTATTATACTTACTATATTTTAATTAATATATAAAATTTTTAGTTTAAGTATATATATATATAGAAAGTTATATTGATTTAATTATTAATTTTATTGAATATATATATTGTGTGTGCGGTTGAGATTGGTAAGTGTCTATGGGTGAGTAAGTGGTACATACGAGAAGTGATCTAGGTGTATGTGCGCTTATGTGATGAATTATTAGAGACTTTTATAGTTGTTTATGTCGATGAACTAAGTGTTAAGTGTAAAAGTGGTCTGTGTATCTGGTAGTGTATACTCGCTTATTAGTGATTCAATTCAATATAGGTGGTAATCAAAGGATGGAATGCCATCACAGTAAGTATGAAGATCAATACAAGATGAACACATCTAAAGCTGGATATGGTACCAATGCTTAAGTTAATTAAGGGTTGAGGGATCCAAAGAGGGGGCAAAGCTGAGGTCATCTTATAGTTGAGGATCAAAACTGATGACATCACAAAGTTGGTGGCATCAAAGTGAGGCATCAAAAGTTGAGGTGATCAAAAAATATCGAGTGGAGTGTAGGTGGTGCGTTTGAGTGTAAAGTGAATGGTAATGTGCGTGTGTGTGTGTGTACTAAAACGCATGAGGTAAAACTCAACTCAATGTTGTGTGTGAGATAGGCTGTGTGTGTGTGTGTTCGCTGCTCGCTCGAATTTATCCTGATGAATTTCGATTTGTTTGTTGTATGGATCAAACACCAAAATAGCGCTCGGTAGCACAGCATGGTGTTAACTATAAAATTAAAATTTTTAATACTAATTGGCATTGTAAAAGTAATACGAACAGCTATAAGGTTTATATAAAATAAAATGGAAATTGTTTTTATTAAAATTATCGCTATATGTGTAAGTGAGTGTGTTGTTATTAATCGTGTGACGTGAGGTGTGTGCTAGCTGTGTGATTGTGGTAAATTTGTCGCCAGGGGTGGTTTGTGTAATGTTGTTGTGGTGCTAAATAATATCATATATAATTCTTTATCTTTATCAGAGCATGAATGTTATATTAATAACATTTAAGATCTTTTTACATATATATAGTAAAAATATAAAAAACTCGGTATTTATTATTATAAAATTCTATTAGTTTTGATATGTTCTCTATAAGGGAGTGTGCTTAGATGTGTGTGTGTGGGGTGTTGTGGTATGGTGTTTGCTGTTGTTCATTTCGTATGTTCTTTTTCATAATTATTTATATTAATAATGAGGAAAATATTAATTTATTTTTGGTTCGTTTAGCTAGGACTGTTGATTGCTATAACGATAAAGTTTTAAATTGGATTCATTTTTGTGTGTATAATGATGTGTTCTAAATAATAATTCGCGTGGGGTATAAAAATATTGCGCCTGCGGGACGCAACGCGGGCGGGCTTATATGGGAAAACGCGGAAATACTTGCGCCTGCGGATTATAGGCGCACGCGGCAGGGCAGGAGACGCAGGCGGAGAATAAAACGACACCAGCGAAGGTGTGCAGAGTGGTTTGATCTGCTTTTGATGTTGATCGCGGGCATCATGAGCTGTAAGACCTAAGAGGCTGGTTAATCGGACGTTTTCTTCTAATTTTGATACTATAGACGCTGAACTTATATTTATCTTATCTGGTTTATAGGTAAATATTTAATATGATCTTCTCCTTATTTCTATATGTATTCGTATTTATTATATAATATTATGTGTGATTTGATTATCTTAAGTAAAAATAAACTTTAATCACAATCAGTCATTGAATAAAATTTGCACTATTAACATATCTTAAACTATGACTATGATTTTTAAAAATTAAAATTAAGTGGGTCTAAAAGATAATAAAAACACACAACTTGCTTCAGAATACCAGTTGAAAAGGAACAAAGCTTAATTTTCAAAAGACTCGATAAAATATTCTCGGTACCTATCCACTTTAACGAGGTCTAAATATAAGAGATATAAAGGATTACCCCAAGAGATCCAATTATCTCAAAGATAAGGGATGATACTTATTTCGCCGTTATATATTAACCTCCCTTGCGCTTACATCAGGGATAACTTACACGAACCTCCAGCATATGTTTCGTTTTGGAAATAGTATATATATATATATAAAAATAACTAATATATAACTCATGATTTTCGATTCTTATAATCTTGGTCCTATCGATGCTTAACATACTCTATTGAACGTGCAAAATTATAACTCTGTGGGATATAAAATTTAAGTACAATCTGTTCTCCATAAAAGGAACATTATTATCCCTTTAAATGATTTAGCACCATAAATTATAGGTCACCTAATGTTATACGTTCATTAGACACACTTTTTGACCGAGAGAAGGGTTTCAGTTTGTTAATATATATATAAACTTATGTATCTTGGATTATTCAGGGGGTTATTCTTTTAGTTGTGCTTAGTCAGTCAAAAGATATTCTCAATAAATTTTAAAGATCCATAAAGTAAGGGATATAGTTCCATGACCCTATTTGAACACTAGGGAAGTGGAAGCGTGTAAGCTTATTACTGTTTATAACTTGTTGGTTGCGTGGGAATGTAATGAGAGGTAGTGCTGTTTATTTCTCGTGTTATGTTTCGCGCTGTCACCAAAGTACTATGTAATTTGATTATAATTAATAATTGAATAATAAAGATTAATATCACCAAATGTATTTTAAAAACATTTGGAAATATTTTTAGTTTCAATTCATTATGAACCGGTACGAATTTTTGAGAGTGTAATAATTTCATAGTGCAATCTGTAAATTTCTGCGTGAAATCATTGTTATTTTCTTCAAATTAAAAACTTATTAAAGAAATTGGCTGATTTCTTAATAAAATATATATATGTTTTATCCTCTATAAGTTTAAGCAGAGAAGAAGCTTATGTTTGTTATTATATGTTATATTTATTTATCATGGCATAATAAATGATTGATGAAGCATGCGTATAAAGTTTCAAATATAGATACAAAACGTGATGCTAATTAGCTTGAGTTAATAGAGTGATGTATGTGTAGCTATGGGGTGGCCATTGATCTGATTTAATGGCTCTATTTAAGGTACGTTATTTGGAAAACTGTTTCTCAAAATAAATATCAAAAGCATTTAATGCAGAATATATTTAGAATTATTAAACTCACTTTCTAGTTTATAGAATATTTATATACTCGAAGTGAAAAATTGTTCCACAGTATAATAATATATTCTTTGTTTCAAGATAATGATTTATTATCTGCACTGGACATGAGTTTTTAAAGTATAACTCTAATATTTTTAAATTATTAGAGAACTATATTTTAAAAGTAATATATGCATAAGTATAAATAAAAAATTGAACGTGTATTACATACGCAGAAGTTACATTTAAATCATGCTTTTCATAAACAATATAACTACGTGTAATTGTTTCATGAGTGTGCTGTGGGAGTGTTATATGCTTATTCTTTTAGTCTGTTAAAATGTGTGTATGTGATGTAGGTGGTAATCTACGTGTCAGCGAGATGGATAGTGAAATCGTGTGATGTAGTAAAATTCTGAATGTAATGTGTGTTAAAAAGTAAATCTCGCCTTGTGTGTAAGTAATACTGGGTGCGTGTAAAGTAAATCTTGTAAGTGAGGTGTGTAAGTAAATGTCTGTGTGTGCAGTGTAAGATGTAAATGTAAGATATCTATATAGGATATGTAAGGCAAGTGAATGTGTGATAAGTGATAAGTGTGGACAGTGTGTAGTGACGATGAATGTGAATAAGTATATAAGTGTAAGTGGTTCTATGGGATAAATGTACAGTGTCATAGGAAGGCTTGATAAGTGTCATAGTGAATGTACATAAGAAAGATTATTTAAGAATGATATAAGTAAGTGTGTGATGTGTGGAGTAGTCGTTGGGTGCCAATCATTTGCTATAAGTGTGTGGTTGTGATGGTTGTTGATGTGTTGTAGGATCCAATATTTGTGGGTGTGTGTGTAGTTGCGCACGCATACGTTGTAGAGTGGGTAGGATGCTGTCTAAAGATATATCTAAAATCCTAGGACAGTTATATACACAAAAGTTATTATCAATAATATATAATAGATGATATAATAATAAATAAGAGTATTTAAAATCCAAATACAAATAATAAAAACATAAAATAAAAATTATATAAAAATAAAATAAGAAAGAGATAAACCAAAAGAAAAAGACAATAATAAATCTGGACTTGAGTGATGCAGTTAAGCAAAGTGAATAAACTAGGTTAGTTTTAAAGCATGAAAGCTTAAGCCAGTTTAGCGATAAGTCTTCTTAAAGGATGTAAATATAATGAGTTAAAGCACGTTAAAACAAGAAGCATACTAATCCCCATATTTAGTATATGTGGACAAGTGGATTGAATTTACCTGTTTACGTGCTCTAAGGCATGTGAATGTTAAATAGGGAATTATTTATGAGTTAAAACCAGTCAAGCACCTTGAGTTAATAAGGTGGACCGAGTGAAGACGAATGAGTATAAGCAGGGTAAAAAGCAGTAAAAACAACATTGTTATCATATAAATCCCCCCTAGGTGATATATCGGTTTAGCACCTCTATTTGTTTACTTTGAGTTTTACTGCTTTAAGAGCTTATTGTAATTCGCTTTAATTAATATGTGAGTTTAATGCTCGGTTAAACCAAAGGAGAATCTAGTAGAACATGAGTATATAATTAAGCAGATAGAAATGAGTTAAGTGTTCAGTCTAACAGCAGTATTAATCAAATAGTAATACTCCAAAAAACGTGTGTAAGGCGTAATATCCTAGATTTGATTTTACCTGATTTACTGCTGCTCGTAGAGAAAGTTTTATATTTATTAATTGGATTACAGTTGTAGTAATAAGAAAGAAATGAGAATTATATATCAGGGACCCTTCTGGTTATTTGATATATATCCTCTCTCTCCTTTCATAGATATATCATTTTTTCGAAATTATTAGTCTCAAGGCACTCTTTAAATTAGATTTCTAAATTTTTTAATGTTATTGGTCAGCATTCTTTAGCAGTTGTAAACTTACTATAGGCTCTCCCCCTCAAAAGGCGTCGGACTCTATGTCAATTGTGTAATTTTAGTCGCTAATTCGCACGCTGCTCTCGGTACCCCCAAACAGCCTCCTCTTGAGTAACCGTTCCAGTGATACAGACTTTCTATTTTTATTTTAAGTTATAATGTTATATGATAAATATTATATTAAGATATATTTATTTGATATCTAGATTAATATATACTTAAATATAATAATATTATATATTATATATACATATTATATATAATATTATATTATTTTGGTTGTTTGTGGATTAGGTGATAGGTTGTTGAGCTACGGTTGGCTATAATGTATATCTCCCTCCAAGGGATTGAGGCTGTATGTGTGTCATGGTTGTGTTGCTTGTGCTGTGTAGCGTAAATAGCGTGGTGCGAGAGTAGACCTATGGGTAGGTAGTATGTGATGTTAAAAAGCCTAGCGTTGATGTGTGCTGTGTGAATTAAGAAATATAGTGCGGTGTGTGCATTAAGTGTTATAGTGTGTGTGAGACGTGGGAGTAGATGTGGAAGCTAGGGTTGGTTATATGTATGTTAATCAATGGCCGGGTCCAGGTAAAAAGGGTGTGGATGTGTGTTATTAGGGGTTTTGAATATTTGCTATTTTTATGATTTCTTTTTAGAATGAATATGTATTGTCGCCTTTAAGTGATGTCCTATTATTACGATTTTGTAGGATGTAAGATATTCTATCAGGGCATAGTGGTGTTGATTGTGGCTGTGTTGGTGTATTGATAGTTATAGTTACTTAGCGGTGTTTGTGTGTCGCTCGCTCTAAAAGTTATGTGTGTGTATATAATAATTGCGTATATTGGTATGTTTGATATAGTGTAATTTATCATTCTATCGTGTGTGTTATGATGTGAGTGGTGTAAAAGTATGTTAGTATGTAGTTGGTGGCGTGTTAGTTTATTAAATGTGGTAATGTATTACGCCTCCTCGTTATTTTCAAATATCTATCTCTCTCTTTTATTTAAGTTGATAAATTTTAATACAATTATAAAAGTAAAATTTAAAGTGCGTATTTCTTATTTTGATCTTACTCTATTTAAATAATCTATTCTTATAAAATTTTATATATGTAATAACTATGTTAAGGCAATAATATATGATCAGAGTACCATAAAGCGTATATATATATATTATGTATAACTCATACTCTCGATGCAATAAATTTAATAAATAAATTAATATTTAATATTTATTTCACATTTCTTCTCAAATATTTATACCTTAATATTATAAATACATCTATCAATAACTATCACTCTCCGTATAACACAACCTACTTATATAGTAGATATTTAGTGTGATAATAACTGGGTAGGGATAGTACGTGATTAAGGTTCGTTATTCTAGTAATAGTATACTACGTCTCAGATGATAGTAAAAATATGACTTACGGGATCTCGAGATGCCAGCGTTTTTCGTTACTTTAATGGTCATGGAGGATAGACCTCGCCTAGATTCTCTCTCAACATTATTCGTTACGATAATAGCTTTAACTAAACTATAAGACATACTTATACACTTATTAAATATATTATACATGTAACATTATGTTCTACTACTAATCATTATCTATTAACATAAGGGCACTTTTCTAAGAAAGTCACCTAATTAGTTAAAGATTTCACTATATACACTAGTTCCTTTAAAATAAATAAGTAGTGAATACATATTACGGAATGATAATTCGATAATATAATAAATAAAAATAATTAATAATAATAAAGGTTTCACCAGTATATGTCTCGTGACATTACTGGATTATTAATGTGAGTTTCTAACATCTTCTCAGAATTTCTCCTATATCTTCTCTTGATGTCTCATTTTCTAGTTGTGGAGAGTGGATGGCGTAAAGAAAGTTGAAATTTCAGTAGGAAGGGATGTGTTGTTGTTGCTAGTTAGAATAGATGCTTATTTTATTGGGTCTTGCGTTTTGCAAAATTAAATAAAAAAAATAATTATAAAAATTGTTACTTTGTTCTCAAACTTTATAATATTTATACATGTATTGACTAGTCTCAATAAGTCGTTAATCTCTTAATGCATTATATACAATAGATTCTATAAGTAGTAGTATAATAAATAATGACATTATCAAATGATTCGATATCAAATTCCTTAAAGCTTTCAGTCATTTCTCTCCAACATAATCATATAAAATCATTCTCCAAGTAAGAGTTCAAAGAGCTAAACTATATATAAATTATTCATAATTATATTAATATATTATATAGAATATATATACTTATATAAATATATAATATATTTAATTATTAATAGATATATATATATATTAATAATATTAATATTATTATGATATAATATAATATATATATTATAAATTATATATTTATATTATATTAATTAATTATATACTAGATTATATAGGTTTAGTCAGAGTAACGTGTACGTTATATACATTAACTCGGTCTAATGATTATAATACTAAATAACTCGGGTATCGATTAACTAAATTGATATATAATAGGGTTATTAAGTATCACATAGGTGGCCCTTAACATTTAATCAGTCCATTATAGTCCATTCCGCCTAACCTAATGGTTCAAATAATAAAAATATTTTTCAAAACTTTTTAATATAATATTATAGTTATTAAGCTACGTTGTTTATATGATATTATATATATTATATATATTATTATATATTTATTAATATATATATATCATTAATCTAGTTATATATTATTTAGTTATTATATATAATATTATATAATTTATAAGTGATATAATATTAAGGTTATATATATATATATATAATATATATATTAATATATTATAATGATTAATTAATATATATGATATATATAATTATTATAATATAATTCATATATTTATAGAGGTCTTAAGATATTTGAAGTAAGTGTAGGGGCTAATGGGCCTCACCCTACGAAAGTTAACTATTTATAAGAACATTTTCAGAAAAGATTAGTCTAAAAGAGTTTATGATAAAATATTAAAAGTTTTACAGAAAACCAAAATTTATATTTTTAAAAATAACATATTAAATTCTGTGCCTAAGTACTTTAAAGTAGCAAACATAAATAACAAATATTTCTGTATAAGTTCTTATTCTTTGGTGAAAATTATTTTTATTGATAGCCTATATAAATAGGAAAAACGTCATGAATATTATATATATATAATTAATTATATATATATTATATAATACTTATTAATATATATATAATTTTATAATTTATATTAATATATATATATATATATTATATATTAAGTATATTAGTATAATAGTCAAATTTGCCATTACTGATTTTATTATATAAAAGTATCGAAAAATTTTTATTTTTAGGTATGGGGCTTAGTGTAAGACCTTTCTTGTGATAGCACAGCAGTTAAGCTCAATATAATACACCGTGGTGTAAGTGGAAACAGTGTATAGAGATACTCTAGTGAAACTTGGATAAATCGGCTTGAGTAGAAGAGGTGATAATGTGACTTAGGTTAATGTAGATGGTTGATGTGATGTATTTTAGCTGGTGTGTTTGTGATACTCGTGATGATTTCACGAATGGTTCTAGAAAGAAGGATTATCTTCTAATGTGATAGTAATATCACGCACAAACAAAACTCGTTTTGTGGTGCGAGAATGACGGTCTGCAAAAAATAACTCACTCTTGACTCTCACGGTAATTACGAATGTAATTAACTGCTCAGTTGGAAGGTGTGCGTAGCGGATGCCATTAGGCTGAAATCGGATGATCAATGGTATTCAAGAATCAGGATTACGGCGTTAGTGCATTATATGGCGGTTTAAGCGATAAGCTCGGATTTGAGTGAATTACACCTCAGAAACGTCCCCCCCACACTATATAGATGAGTGGAGAGAGTAAAATTTCAGCATAGGTAAACATAAATAATAAATATAAATAATAATATAGATGATAATAGAAAATAAATAAAAGATGATAAATATAATAAAAAGAATTAATATAACTTTAAAAGAAAATAAAATCATATAAGATTACATACAAATAAAAAATAATATCTAAAAAAACTTCCTATGAAGGTAAGTGAAGTATTTCGAGATTTTCTCAGACTATTTTAGGGGGTGCCTAAAGAAAGCCTCAACGGTATAAGGTTCCTGTATTGATGGGTTAAGTCTAGCACTCGTGCAATGGCATCACGTTTTTGTCTCGCATCGAACATCCCTCTCACAGTGGAACCTTACTTCTGCTTATATAAGTGAATAAAAATAATTAAATATAGATAGTAATATTTTAGACGATAATTTATAAGAGTACGAAATGCAAAAATAGAATAAAACAAAAAAACTAATGCAGACGTATTATTATCTACAAAAACTCAAGTGAGATGTTTTTTACACAGCCAGACAAAGAGGATTATTAATTATTTATGGTATTTCGTTAAAATATTTAGTAAGGAAAATGAATTAAAGAATACCCCTAAGGGATATCGCGCACGATGCAGGGTCATGGGAATGGTCGTCTCGCGACCTCATACCGAGGTGAATCGGAGGTAGGGGCGTCATTCCTCACTACGCACATCCAGGGAAGATGGAGATACTCCGAAGGATAAGCGTCTCTATTCCTTGGTTTTGGGTGTGTCGCGGTAGGTTCCTGTCCCTCCACCCTAGCGGGTTGTAACTCGCAGTGTATCTCACGGATCCGTCAGCGCCACTGTGAGTTTCCGACACTCTGGAAGTAGGTGCTTGAGTTCGGCCGTACATTGCCCGTAAAACATGTAGTAACCTATTTATATCAAAATTAGTATATTCATATAATGCTCATTTAGCAATGGTAGAACCAAAGAGTGTTACAAAAATACAAATATTAAAATTTAGAAAGTAAGAAAAAAAATAAAAAATAAATAAAATCTTCACTTATCGACATGTAGAACATTCTAATTTAGTGATTTCTACTATAGATGTAGGCTAATCTCTTGTGAAGAATTTTTTTGTGATACGAGCTAGCGAGGATTGCGTTGTCCAAAAGTGAGTGGCTTTTTAATCTAACTGAGTCAGCTCAGTAAATTAATGATAGCGGGCTCTAGTGATATATATACTGTATACAAATATTTATAGCTAAAAACATAAGATTTTGATGTCACGATGGTAGAGGGAGTGATGTATATCTCACAATTATATAATATCATAATAAGAGAGAAGGAAGGTGTATATATAAGGTTTTAAATATGTGTCATCCTCATTAATGATAATCAGTACGTGAATAGCTCGATTGTGAAGATTCAAGAGGATAATAAAATCGGACAACAGGCGTAGAGTTACGTCTTTATAATAATAACGTAGCTCTCTCAGAATGTGGAACTAGATATATTATTGTATAGTACATAGACTCAATAGGTAATGTGATTGTGAGTAATGATTCGGAATATATATATAAGACTATATGATTACCGGATTCGGAGGTAGGGAATCTTTAGTATTATATGAGAAATCTTGATATGTAGCAATGCAGAGCAAATTATGTAAGATTACTGGTACTTTGTGGCCTTCTCAGTTCACAAGACAAGCGAGCGCCAGATAGATGATATGATGATTACAAATGCTTCGATTATAATAGTAATTGAGAGGCGCTCGGTGTGGATGACAGCTGTGAAGTATGTTTAACAATGTGTGACCCGTCTTAAGACAAGATAATTTCATAGAGATTCGGGATTTAATCCGAGGCTACGTTTATGATTTCCCGAAGCTAATTTAGAAAGTGTTCCTCTTTTTTCTTTTCTATAATAATAGTGACAATATTAGTACTAAGATAGGTAAGTTAGGTCTGAGTATAGCTAAATGTGTGTATGGGTAAGCGATGGAATTAAGCTAGACGTAAGTCATTTATTAATGGTTTAAGAGGCTGTTCGTTAGTGTCGTATTTGCATGAGGTTCATTATGTATATACTGAGGATGTACTCTAGTTATTAGTGAATAGGTTGCTGATATACTGAGTGAGCGTGAGCTGTGCTCGTTGAGCGTAAATCATTAATATACCGGAGCTTAGTGGTATTAAGTCTGTGATGACGTGTATAAATGCTGTAGTATATACTGTTGAGCGCAGAAGCTTATAGCCGGAGCTGTGAGCGTAAGACTGTTGCGTTTAGTAGCGTACAGTCCGTGATAATGCTGGAGTGATTATATACGGAAGTAATCTGTTTAAGCTGTTGCGTATAATGTAAGTACGTGAAACTGAAGCTCAGTGTAAGCGATAGTAGTAAGCGTAAGCTGTGTGCTGTTTAGAGTACAGACATGCTCGGAAGCTTTGAGAGTATTATGATGTGACCTGTAGTTATAATAGGGGTTGTATATATTTTATTTTAATCGTTTTATTAAATATATTGATATAGTGGTTGTTGTTGAGTGCTCGAGTAGATTTTGGAATAGTAGCGGTGTGCATGTGTTTGTGTAGTTAGTCGCTGATCGGGAAGTGTTTTTTGGTTTGGAGTCCATTGGTGTGTATAATTGCGCATTTTTGATTATGTTGTCAAAATGTATTAGTAATAAATAGTTGAATTAAAGTGTTCGCAATAATGAAGTGTGCATGTGTGTGTGTGGAGAGGTGACATTTCCCTTTAGATTCGTTGGTAGACAGAGAGAGAGTAGATGATGATTGGCGGGAAGAGATACATGTGATGTTTTACGCAGTGGATGATGAGAAGAGAAGATGAGAGAAGAGAGAATGTTGGTATGTCAGGATACGGAAGTAGGGCGATATGAACATTAATTATAATTATTAATAATGTTAAAATTGTTTATTAAAATAAAATTACAAACACACAAAGAAATAGTGATTGTGTATTGAGAGAATGATGAATTGCGAAGAGTAGGAAGAATGAGATAGATAAGAAATTGAAAGTAGAATTGTTGAGTAGAATACAAGAGAGTGAGAAATGAAGTTGAAATTACGGTTAAGTCTGTTTTGAGAACTACAGAGTAGAGTGAGTGATGAGAAGATTTATTTATAATGTGTGCTTGAAAGATGAAATGTTATTATCAGTTTAGATACTTTCTAAAAGTATTGTTGAATACTGAAAGTAAAACTTAACCTCACTCTAATGACTCGATTTAATGTTGGGCAGGTACAAATATCAAGGGAGATGAAGGTGAGGGACTGTCAAAAATAGATTATAGTGTGTAGAGAAATAATCACAGAATAGTTTTACTAGTAGACTTAATGACTATTCAAGAAAAGCTTGAGTAAGAGCTGGTAGTGGAAATAATTAATCGGAGATGAATTTGTCTAATAACAGCTAATTTAAGCTCTTTTGCCTTATAAATTCTTATTTATATTCGTTATAATTAAGTAAAGTTTATTTTTTATTTATTGAAAATTTAAGTGAACTTTTTTTTTTGTATATCTGAATATTTAAAGTGTTAGAAATACATATTTTTATAATAATAAGGTCCAATGCTCGAACCATTTTCAAGCTTCAACCAAACAGTATCGAAATGTCGTTTGCAAGATAATAGACCAACTTAAAAAGTAGTTGTATCTATTTTTTAATAAATAAATCAAACATTTATTCTCACAGATTTTAAGCCCTATATGACATATATCTTGCAAAAAAATATTAAAAATCAATCAGAATTATAAGTTAATAATAATATTACAAATACTTAAATTATAATAATTAATAATATATTAATAATATAAATAATAATAATATAATAATAATAATAAATGTAAATAACAATTTTAATAATAATAGAGTAATATATAATAATAATAATATTTATAAAGTAATAATTAAAAAAATTAATCCATTAATTGAATTAATGAATATAATAATATTATTCAGTCCATTATATTAATACCGGCTAATAATAATAATATAATTATTAATATAATAATATATAATATAATAAATATAATATAATTATATATTATATGTTATAATCAATAAACTCTTAACGAAATTCACCCAACGTGGCATACTAGTAAAATTGTGTCATTGAAACAGTGATGTTTCAAATGTCAGTGAATTCGATGTAACGTAGATGCATTATATAATCTATTTCAGTAGAGAAAATTTCTATCGAACAGTTAAAGCCGTTCAAGGTAGTTTTAGAAGTAATTAATGAAATTTCACAATTTTTTATTAGTAGGTCACGTGAAATTTTTAAAATATATTAATATTTTTCAGTTTTTAATTTGTCAGTTATAAGACACCCTAGTATGGTCGAAATTTAAGTATATTAACATTTTTCAATTTTTAATTTATGAATTGGACATTTTTTGTCGTTCAAATTATAATAGTTCTTTGGAAAATTCTTCGAACAAAATGTGAATTAAAAGATTTCCTAAGAGTTTTGTTACCTAGTACGTCCTGAGTTTACACAATGCTATACAGTCACAATTGTGCTATTTGTTATTCTATAAACTCAACAGTCTTAGTTAATCCAATACACATCAGTCATGTTAATACCATACAATCATTCTCATTATTATTTGTTTGCTATGAAAAAAATAAAGCTCAATATTAATAATACATGTTAGTAATGTATTATTGTGATGGTTAAGCAATATGCACTCAAAGTGTACTTATATATTATAATTGACGTATGTTGCGAATAGTGGAAATCATTGTTTACTAAATCATCTCAGTAGATGTAAACATAAATACATAAGAAAATTTCTCTGGTTCATATATATATTACTATTTAAGGTATTCTTAATCTGCATCGGTGTATACTGGTGATCCATTTATCATCCATTGTTGGATAGATTTGGATGTATTATATTATTATTAAAATTCTCTTATCTGAATCGATTAATT
>JABUQX010060612.1:0-53682 GCA_015478945.1 Trachelipus rathkii
GTTGTACTTCGTTACTCAATTTTGGTGTTTAACCGTTTTCGCATTTATCGTGACGCTTTCAGTTTTTCGTGCGCCGCTTCATGCGTGCTCCTTAATTATTTTTCATGTTTTTTCTTCTTTGCTTTTCTGTGCTCATTTCTTAGGTGTTTCATCTTTTCTTTCTTTGTCATTCCTTCTGTTGTTGGATCGTCGTTAGGGATATCATACTTCCGTAGGTAATCTCTTTTTTTGGCTGTTAAAGATGTTCTCATCGCTTTCCCTGTTTCGTGCTCCTTCACCCATCTGATGAATTTACTATCACTTTCTTCAATATAGGTTGTTAATCCAATCACTTCCTCTCTATATATTCCGAAGTCCCATTCCACCTTGATCCCTGGGGACATACATTCTTGCCAGGCATTGGTTCTTATTTGTCAATTTATGGGCGTGGAGCATTTTTCTCGTCTTGATATCTAGTTTGTTTAAATCTTCTTGGAACCAATCAATTATTCCAAACCCGTACGATAGTACTGGTACTGCCAATGTTCTTACTGCTTCGATCTTAAATTTGCATTTTAATTCAGATTTCACCTGTGTGGGTTCGAATGTGGGATTCCTTAATCAAATTTTGATTGATTTTCTTATGTTCTATTTTTTCATTTTCTTCTATCTCGAGATACTTATAGGTGTCTTCCTGTTCTAGTTGTCTAATGATCTGGTCTTCTATTCTGATATTTCCACTGTCAATTCTTTTTCCTTTCTTCAACTCATTTATCTAGTCCGAACTCCATTTGTATATCACTTGAAAACTTCTTAACTACCTCTATCTGTTCAATTGTTTGTTGTTTGTTTGTGGAGTATAGTTTGATGTCATCCATGTAAAATAAATGCGAGATGTGTTTTCCTTTCTTTTCATTTCTTGATCCTATTCTATATCCATTATGCAAGTTATTTATCAATGAACTCAGTGGGTTCAACGATAGTACAAACAGCAATGGGGATAAGGAATCCCCTTGGAATATTCCTCTCCTTATTTTTACATTATTTATTTGTATCGTACCAATTTCGTGATGTAGTTTAATATTGATCTTCCATATTTGCATCACTTTTTCCATAAACTCTCTTATCTTATTGTTTTGTAGATTTTTAATACCTCTTTGATCCATGAGTGCGGCACACTATCATAAGCTTTCTTATAGTCAATCCAAGTCATGCTCAAGTTCTTCTGTCTTTGCCTGCTGTCTTCTAGGATCATTTTATTTATTAATAATTGGTCTTTTGTCCCGTGACTTCCTTTACTGCATCCTTTTTGTTCTTCTGCTATTATATTATTTCTATTGTATGTTTTTATATTCTTTCTGTAATAATTGCCGTTAATATTTTGTATATAGTTGGTAGACAAGTAATTGGTCTATATTTCCCTGGGTTTTGTGTTTCCCCTGTTTTAGGGATAAGGACTGTTTCTCCTTTGGTCATCCACTCGGGTATTTCAGCTGTTCCGTTCAGAATTCTGTTGAAGCACTTTGTTAAAGGTTCTCTTAGTACTGTGATTTTTTTTAACCATATGTTTTGCACCATGTCTGGTCCAGGTGTTTTCCAGTTACTGGTACGTTCTATCATTTCCATCACTTCCCTTTTGGTTAGTGGTTCATTCCATCTCATTAATTTCTTCTATTTGGGGATTCCTTCTTGTTTCTATCCATTCCGCCTCTTCATTATGTGTTCGTTGGTCTTCATATATACTCCTCCAAAATGCATCAAGTCTCTCTCTTTCAGGTGGTTTATCAACTTTTATATTTTCACCTCTCAACTCTCTATAGAACTTTCCTTTATCTGTCTGGTACATTTTATTTTGTCTTTTTCTTTGTTCTTCTTTCTTGTATGAGCTTAATCTTTTTGCTTTTGCTGCTAATTCTAGTTTTCTGCTGCTGATTGCGTGTGTTACTCGATTTCTGCCCCTGCTTCTTCTTATCATATTTTGTGCCTGTCTGATTTTAATTTCTATTGTGAGGTTTCCTTCTTCGTATTCTTTTATTAGTGATATTTCTTTTCTAAGTCTCGCTATGTCTCTCTCTAATCTAATTTCCCATGACGGTTTTTGTTCCTTCTTTCTTCCATTTGATCTATTTTTCTCAAATATTTTCCCTCCCATCAAATCTGTTATTGCTCTTGCTGTTGCATAATATAACCTGTTCACTTCTGAGATATCGCATCTCTCAGGTAGTAATCTTGGTAATACCCTGTTTGCTATTCCGGCATATTTATTTATTTTCATCCAATTATCTATTTTATTTATTCCTTTTCTATCTTCCATGTTGGTATTAATATCTTCATCTCTATAGTGTGCTATTTTGTTTATCATCTCTTCTTCCTCCTGCATTCTATCCCCGTTTTCGTTTCTATCATTTTCAATAATCTCTTCATCACCTTGTTCCTCTGTTTCTTCATAGTGGCTTCCTGTATCTGAATCATTATTACTTTCATTATCTGTTCTGTTCATTATTTCTTTGTTTAGGATTTCAGCAGCCTCTGATATTTCTTCTCCTACTATCTCTGTCTCATCCAGCTCCCCATCTAACTGCTGTGAGTTAGCAGATGAATTTTTAAGCTACTTTTGTGATTACATTCATAGTTGCACTCAGAACATTTAAATAATTTCGAATTGCTGTGAGTTAGCAGATGAATTTTTAAGTTACTTTTCTGATTACATTCATAGCTGCACTCAGAACATTTAAATAATTTAGAATTGCTATGATTTAGAAGATGAATTTTTAAGCTATCTTTCCGATTACATTCATAGCTGCACTCAGAACATTTAAATAATTTCGAATTGCTGTGAGTTAGCAGATGAATTTTTAAGCTACTTTTGTGATTACATTCATAGTTGCACTCAGAACATTTAAATAATTTCGAATTGCTGTGAGTTAGCAGATGAATTTTTAAGTTACTTTTCTTATTACATTCATAGCTGCACTCAGAACATTGAAATAATTTGTGAGTTAGCAGATGAGTTTTTAAGTTACCTTTATAATTACATTCATAACTGCAATGGGCACACTTAAACTTTCTCTTTTTATGTGTCTTTAAATGGCTAATCAACTCATCTTTGTTTTTAGAAGTAAAATTACAACATCTGCAACTAAGGTAATCTTGACATTTGCCTTTAATGGCTTGATCAAAAGTTACTGACGCTAAAGGTCTGCTTCCAGAACTTTTCACTTTGGAACCTTGTTCACCTTGATCAGCGACACCAATGAGGCTCTGTAGAAAACAAAAATAAAAAGTATAAAATATGAATACAGAAAAATTTCAAATACTTTAAGGAAATGTCTTAAATATAAGATTATTTATTTATAAATCATACTAAGTAGTTAATTTTTTTTATAAAGTTACCAATAATTATTATTATCATTATCGTAATTTATTATTATTAGTATTATTATTAATATTATTATTATTATTATTATTATTATTATTATTATTATTATTATTATTATTATTATTATTATTATTATTATTATTATTATTATAGCACATAACATCATCTACCTTTTTTCCCCCAAGACTGTGGGTAAGGCGCGTGACAAGCACCGGAAACAGAAAAGTAGTAGAAGAATATGACGTTAGCCTTACCGCCCCCTCTATACCTATTAGTGAGAGCTTGTCGCAGTCAGAAATCCTCCCTAGAGCTTCACGGGACCGCGACGGACCCTCACTATGGCATATCGTCAGTGTAAGGTTCATCCCTTGGCCTAGGTTTGCCACAACCATACCCCTCACAAAACCCCGTCATTCATTCCTATTATGCACCTTTCTTCTCGCCTCTGCCAAACTCACATTCCTCCTCCAGGCATGCCTTTACTGACTCACTCCACTTTTTCTTCGGTCTCCCCAGGGTCGATTCCCAACACTTACCACTATACATCTGCTTGACCAACCGACATCATCCATCCTATCACATAATCAAACCATCACAACAGTACGTTCATTTATTCTCTTATTTACCTCTACCTTCACACCACACAACTCTTTAATTTACGTTCATTCCTTATTTTATCAATTCTTATCACCTCTAAGATTGTCCATCTGAACATCCAACATATATCCCAAAATATTTAAATTCTGATAATTGTTGTATAGTTGTTCGGCAAAATATGGAAAGCACCACACCTGAGCTCTCTCACTACCATAACCTTACTTTTATCAATATTAACTTTCAAATCTCTCCTTTACACCCTTGCCAAATTCTCTCTACCAATCCTCTCCAAACTCTTTTCAGATTCACTACACAAACTAAATCATCGCATACAATAAGCAGGAAACCTTATTCTCTCTTCCATTCTCCATCATTCTAACACTATCCCCTGCCACTCCCACCTCTAATTCATTCATAACCCCATCCATATACAAATTGAATAACCAAGGAGACATAACACATTCCTACCTCACTCCGCTATTAATATTAAACTAATCACTTTCAACTCTTACAACTTACACACTTACTTACAACTCTTACACACGCTTCCCTATCGTCATACACACTTTTGATTTCATTCAGAAGCCTACCACCAACACCATATATCACTAACACCCGCCACAGAGCTTCCCTATTAATCCTGTCACACGCCTGTTGAAAATCCATAAAACCTAAATACAATTTATTCTTCTTCTTTCTCATTTTCTCGATCATTTGTTTCAAAGTAAAAATTTGATCCATACATCCTCTACCACTTCTAAATGCACCTTGTTCTTCACCAATCAGTCCTTCAGTCACTCGACGTACTCTTTCAACCAAAATAGCAGTATATATCTTGCCCACAATGTTCAATAAACTAATTCCCCTATAGTTCCTAAGTTTTTCTTATCCCCCTTACCATTATATAAGGGTACTATTACTGCTCTCCTCTAATCTCTCGGAACTATAACCTCCATAAATACCTTGTTACACTTCCAAATCCATCAATCACTATCTCGCCTCCATTCTTGATCATTTCGCCAGTAATTCCATCTATGCCTGCAGATTTACCATTCTTCAACTTTCGTACCCTACCCATTACCTCCTTCCTACTAATTACTTTACCCCCAAAATACCTATTTCCACTTGCACCATCAAACCCACACACATTCACCATCACCTCTTCATTACTGCCAATGTTACGCAGATTTTCGAAGTGTTCCCTCCACACTATTCTCACATCCATTTCATCAGTTATGAAAGCACCATCCCTATTCATTATTCTATGCTGATTCCCCTTACTCTCATTCTTAACCTTTCTCGTTTCCTTACAGAAAAGCTTCCTATTCCCTTGCAAGTCATCATTCGTTCTCCTTCCAAACTGTTCATTTACCTCCTTTTCCTTATACTTATTCAACTTTTAGTCTTCCTTTTTTCCTCCATATATAATTCCAAACATTTTTCTTTTGAGACTTCATCATTTGCTTTTAGCACATTCAACAATGCCTCTTTTATTTTACTTTTAACAGCTTGCTTCCCCTCTTCATTCCCCCACTCACAGTTAACATTCTTACTTCCTACTTTAGCACATCCACATACTTCTCGTACACTACTAACAAAGACTTCCTTCATTTGTGTCCAGATTTGTTCAGTTTCATCTTGTTCACATTCAACTGATTTAATTGCGAGCACTCTCTAAATATTTTTCCTTATTACACTGTTCACTTAACTTCTCACTCTTAATTCTTCCCACTCCTTCCTAACCTCTTTCCTCTCCATCCAAGCCCACACTAACTTAATCTTACATAAAACATAATGATCTGATAATCCCATTCCCACCTCACTGATTCAACATCCATCACATACTTCAACATCTCCTTCTTCACCAACACAAAATCAATCAGACTTTTCACTACAATACTAATGGTTAAATTTAAGTTTGAGAAGGTCAAGATATGCGTGATTATAGAATATTTTGCATCTGAAGGTGATGTTGAGAGGATTGCAACTTTCTGGGATAATCTTTGAACAAGGTGAGTAGGGGCTTCAGATTGATTGTGTTATCAGAATTAGGTGATTGAGAAAAAAATGGTGTTGATGAAGATGTTGAAATATGTGTTGAAGGTTAAATCAGTGAGGAGGTTGGAGATGGGAATATCAGATCATCATGTTGTCCTACGTAAAATCAAGTTAATGGATAGAGGGGAAAGAAAAAAAAAGAAGGAAATGGGAAGAATTAAGAAGTTAAGTGAGGAGGGTTATATGGAAAGGTACGTGAGAGGACTTGCGAATAAATCTGTTGAACGTGAACAAGATGAAACCGAACAAATCTGGACGCAAATGAAAGAAAGGTTCGTCAGAATTGAAAGAGAAGTATGTGGATGTGCTAAAGTAGGAAGTAAGAATGTCAATAGTGGTGAGTAGTGGAATCGAAGAAGTGATGCAAGTGGTTAAAAGTAAAAAAGAGATTTGGTTGAATGTGATAATGATGAGGTCACGAAAGAGAGGTTATGAGAATATATAAGGAGGAAACAAGGAAGACAATATTGCATGCATAGGAGGAAAAAAAAGAGGTAAATGAACCGTTTGGAAGGATAATGAATGGGGACTTACAAGGGAATAGGAAACTCTTCTGGATGGAAATACAAAAAATTAAGAAAGAGAGTAGTTAAGGGAATCTTAAGGGTGAACAATAGCAGACAGATGTTCTCACAAAGAGTTGTGGTAATAAGAAAATACTGAAAGATATGTTAATCAGCGGAAGACTTTTTCTCTAAAGAATTAGAGAAAAAGAAAAGGATGGGTGAAAATGTTTGAACAGTTTAAAGTTTTTTTTTTATATAACAGGATATAGAAGGAAAATATTGAGAAGATAAGATAATAGTTCAAAGCTTGTATTTAATATTTAAATGTAAATGATAAATGACATAAAAAGTAAAAGTAATAATAAGTAATAAATGAATTATTAAGCACTATAATTAGTGGAAACAGCAACAGATGAGATGATCAGTATATGACGATATTAAACTACTCCGAGGTACAGAACTTCACAGTGCTCACAATTAAAATAAGTATTACATTACACATCATCATTACACATACTCGTGAACTTTTTTAAAATAGAATACCTCTCTTCAATCTTTGTTCAATTTACTTTCTGAAAATGGTCATAAATAGGCAGAGCCAATCAATCAGGAAACTATAGAAGAAATTTATTCTGTCTTTGAAAGTATATAGGGTTAGCATACTAGATAGCATTTAATCAGATATGAACAGTGTGTGCAGAGAACACTTCAAAAATCTGCAAAAACATTGGCGGTAATGAAGAGGCGAATGTGTGTGTGTGAGTTTGATGGTGTAAGAAGAAATAGGTATTTTGGGAAGTAATTTGTAGGGAGGAAGCTATTAGGTAGAGTCAGGAAATTGAAGAATGGTAAATCAGGAGGTATAAATGGAAGTACTGACGAAATGGTCAGGAATGGAGACGAGATTGTGATTGATCAGATATGGAAGTTATGTAACAAAGCTTTGTAGAATGTATAGTTCCGAAGGATTGGAGGAGAGCAGTGATAGTACCCTTATATAAGGGTAAGGGAGATAAGGGGAAACTGAAGAAAAACAGTAGGGGAATTCGTTTGTTGAGTGTTATAGGGAAGATATATGCTGGTACTTTGGTTGAAAGAGTGCGTCAAGTGACTGAGGGAGTGATTGTTGAAGAACAAGGTGCATTAAGAAGTGTTAGAGAATGTGAAGATCAAATTTTTACATCGTAGCAAATGGAGTGAGAAATGGAGAATACAGACGAAATAAATTTGTATTCTAGGTTTTATGCGCTTGCAACAGTGTAATGACAGATTAAAAAGGGACCCAAGTTCTGTGGCAAGGTGTTTGAATGGGGTAAAAGTATCGTGTGTTTGATAGTCAGGGTGTGTAAGAATAATGGAATTGGAGGAGTCAATGTTTGAATATTAACAACGGAGTGAGGCAGGGATGTGTTATATCTTCATGGCTATTTAATTTGAATATGGATAGGATGATGAAAGAATTAAAAGAAGAGGTGGCAGAGGAGGGTGCTAGGCGATAGAAAAATGGAAGAAGGTGAAGGGTTTTTCCTCCTATTGTACGCTAAATCATTTTGGCATTGCTTTCAAAATCCGAAAAGTTTTGAGAGGATAGGTAAGAGGGTTTGACCATGGTGTTTAAAACTGAGAGGGTAGAAAGTGATATGTGGATAAAATTAAGGTGAAGGTGGTTTTTGAGATGAGTCCAGTGTGAATAGCTCAGTGGAAGAGAATTCGTCAACAAAGGCGAGAGAACCCATCCGAACTAGCTCCGATGGGGAGCATGTGAGTTATGTCTTCCATAGTTTAGCTTTCGTCAAGTGTGACGTTAAAACGAGGTACACCCCCTCCCCTTGAACTATAGGGCTCTAAGCCGGGAGCGGTGGTCGTTGTTAGTCGTCTATATTAAAAAATACATAGAAAACAATACACAAGTAATCCTACAAGGTACTTTCGGGTACTACGAAACTTTTGGTGTGGATATAAATATAGATACTAAGGTAGAGTCAGATTGTTAAGATGGATAATCTTAGGGGAAAAGTGTTAGGTGAGAAGAATTGATAAATGAGTGAATTTGCGTGTCAGGGAGCTGTGTGATGTTAAGAAAAGAGAGAATGAGAGAAAGAGAGTTTGGTCCATGTGGAAAGGATGGAAATTAGTCGGCTGGTTAAGTGGATGTATACGAGTGTGAGTTTGTTGGAATTCAAAAAAACAAAAGAAGAAGTGGTTGAGTGGTGTAAAGGAATGTTTTAGGAAGGAATCGTGATTAGTTCAAGAGAACAAGAATGGTGATTAGGAATGACTTGAGGAGTTTTTGTTAAGGAGTATTATATGGGCCTGGGACAAGGGGATTGAACCCTTACATTGACAAGATTTCCATAGGAGGGGATGATTACGGCATAAGGAAGAGGATATGGGGGGAGAAGGGGAGCTTTCCTTTCGACTTACGTCACGCTCTTCTACTTAACTATTCTGATTCTGTGTATTTTCCGCATCCAACCAAATCTGTGGGGAACATAAAGAAAAGATGAAAGAAATATGTGGGGCCTTGTATGGCGGATAGAAAAGGCAATACTGATATACGTAATATACGTTGTATAGTTGATAATGTTATTATATAATATATTTGTTTCTTATATATATATAATATATATATATATTCAGATATAGTAAAGCTTTAAGTAATATATAGTATTATTATTAGAAATCCATCGACTTAACTTTGGCTTTACTCGATTCGAATTATACTATTTTTATTTAAACATCGTAGATATATTCGAAAAGGTTCTAAAAATATAAAAATGATAACAAAACTATAAATATATAAAAAGTAAAATTACTAAATGCCAAAAAACATAAACATAGCAATTTCCATAATTATCCATTGGTTGCATTGAAAATAGAATATTGAATAAAAAATATTATTTTTTGGACTTTTTATTTATTTTTGTTCCTTTTTAGCTTTTGTTTGAAAAACTCATAGATGTTCTTTTTTTACATCATTCATACCACATGTCACACCAACTATATTAATACCTATAAAAAAATAACTACCTTCTAAATTACTAATGTACAGGATTCAAGAATGGCTTGAGATTAGGGTGGATGGGCTTTTGATATTACTTATTTGTAGGACTGCTGCTTTTATTAATAAAGTTGCCTTGAGATGGCTCTAATAGCTGAAAATCCTTTTTTGTTTCTTCTGGTTGAATTTTTAGCTTTTTATAGAGTTTTTTGTTGTTCTCAGGTTTCTTCTATAGCTTCTTTATTCATATATTAGATGATTGAAATTCAATTGCTAGTTATTCCACCTTAATAGTTTCTTCTTTGTGAAATTAATAACCCTTGAATTGATTAAATAGATGGTACTAAGTAGTCTTCATATCTTCCTAATGTTGATTAAAGTTCAAATTCTGTACTCTGCTTTTATTTTCTCAATTTGCTTTGGCAAAGTTGACAGTTTGTTGCTTCAATAGCTTGTTTGAGTTTCTGCAATAGCTTATATTTGCTTGCAGTATCTCCTAATTTATTATTTTTTTCTTAATATTTGGCTTTCTTTAGCCTTTATTCTATTTGCAAGTCCTTATGTTGCCCCACCTTGTATTCTGCATTTGTCAGCTGTTTTCTTATCAAAAATTTCAACTTTTGCTTTTCTACCTTTCTAATATTTTGGTAAATTTTGTAACCATAGTTGATGCTCACATAGTAATGAATTTTACAATTGATTTTCTTTTTATTTTTTAATATTATTTTATTTTTTTTTTTTTTATATTTTAATGGACAAATATAGGACATTTCCCTCCTTTTCTAAGAATATTAACTTTTTCTGTATTATTTCTTAAAGTTTTCCTTAGAGTTTCACAATCTGTTGTCTTCTTGTTAAATCCTGCACTTTTCTCTCAGCAAGATTAATTTTGTTATTGGTCTTTTCAAAAAATGTTATTTAAAGTATTCATGTCTTTATTTATTTTAACATCTACTATTCTTACTCTAAATCATCTTCATAAACTTTTATTATTTTTCCTCCAATTCCACAAATTTTCTTGGTTGAAGTCCGTGCTATTAAAAGAACCAAATCTCCCACTTGGTGTGATTCTTTTTCTGCTAACCATTTACTTCTTTTTTGCAATATTAAGGGACATATTTCTTTGATCCTCTTTCCAAATAAATTAGAAAAGATCCTGACTTGTTTCTCATCCTTTTATATAAGTAGCATCTGTTATCTTGCATAACCTGGTGGGAATGTTATATTTCCTTTAAGGGTTAGTAGATGAGGTGTCAAAGCTTCTAAGGTTTCTAAATCATTGGAAACTTCTGTTATTGGTCGTTATTATAATGAATTCTATCTCACAGAACAAAGTGTTCAAGTTATCATCTGTCCCTTATTTGGCTGTTCTAAAGTGAAGCTTGTAATATATTTCTACAGGTTCCTAAGTGTCTCTCTAAAAATGACCTCCTTTATGAGAACTATGAGGGGTTGGAATAACCACTGTATTTTTCTTTTTTGCTCAAAGAAACTTTTACTTGCTTATTATTCCAATTTTTAAACTTGTCCTTTATTCTTTTTAGCTTTCAAAAGTTCAATTCCATTGTGCCTATCGTCAATTTCACAATTGCCTCTGCGGCTTTATAAATCTTCTTAGAGCATTTAATGAAAGCATCAGTATCTAATGAATATAACATCTTGCTAAATGTAGTGGGCTCTAGCTACTTAAACATGAGAATAATAATCCATATCTTTTTTCTCTTACTTTCCCTCTTCCTCTTATTAAAAGGACCAAAAGCATCAATACCAATACTTGTAAATGGTGGTAGCATCACATCAATTATATCTTTGGCAAAATCTCCCATCATACTGCTGAGTTGGCTTGTATGGAGTCTTTTCTGCATATAGATGAAATCTTTTAGGATCTGTCTTAATACTTCTGCTTGCTCCAATTATTAGTACTTCTCTCTTAAAGCATTTAAAACTTGTTTTCCTAAATTGTCATTAATTCTATGGTAATGTTTCATTATTAACATTGTAACATGACTATTTGGCAAGATAATTGGATGTTTAAAATCAAAGGATACATCATTTAGATTTTTATTCCTCCCACCTACCCTTAATATTCCATTATCATCTATAAATGGTAGGAATTTTGCCAAAATGTGCCTTTTTGGCAAGGCTTCTTTCTTTTTTATTTTGTATTGTATATCATGAAATTACGTATTTTGAACATATTTGTAAATAGCCTTTTCGCCTCTTTTAATTCTGTGATTGTCATTGCCCGTTTAATTTCCAGGTTTTCTATTGCATATTTTCTTTAACCTCTTAAAAATCCATGCTAACTTTTGTTTTTAATTTTCATCCCAAATCTGAGACAGAATGTATGAGCTTGTCCGTTGAGCTTTCTTGTAGTTGTATGGCCATCACTGGTTTACTTTTTAATAATTTCATCATTTTCATCAATCTAATTTATTTTCTTTATTTGCTCAGGCCATGAGCTTTTGACTTTGTACAGGAAAGTATGGACACATCTCCATAGTTATTGTTTCCAAACTCAGTTAACAAGATATCCACTCACTTGCTATATCTGCAATATATTTAGCTTGCCTGGTACATAATTCCATTGTTATATCTGTGTTGTGATCTAATATAATAGACTCTTTATGTACAAATCTTTGACCTCTTTTGATTCATTCATTTAAATATATTGTAAAATACAATTTTCACTATCTATCCAAAATCTTCTTGGCTTAATTTCATCTAATTCATTTTTTTAAAAATTTGTGTATATTAACAGCTAATTTTGCTGCACTCAGTTCTATTCTTGGGATAGTTACATCAAATTTTTAATTAATGGTATCAATCTGTTTTAGATAATACCAATGAACAATATTTTTCATCATTCTCTCCAATGTATCTTATATATGCTACTGCAGCATATGCTATCTGTGAACCATCTGAAAAATAATGTGAAGTTCTACCTTTTATACTTACGACAATTTGATTGTATGGCTAGGAAACTTGAAAATCGATTAGCTTATTAAACATCACTAGCCATTTTATCGTAACTTTTTTTTATATTGATGGATATTTCATCATCCATTTAACCTTTCTATCGCATAAATTTTGAAAATATTCTTTCGCTACTAGTACACGACTTAAATAAATTCTAGGGATCATAATGGAAAAAATGCAACTGATATACTTCTTTTGTCATTCTTATTTGTATATCTACTCTAGCTTTTATTAAATCTATTTGGGTCCCAACTTAATCTAATACTGTTTTGTGACGTAATTATTCTAAGGATAAGTGTTATTTCTTTAAAATCTTTAACCTTAAGTCTTGTATATCAATGTTTTCTAAAAATTTCCTTGAATTACTAGCTACTGTTATGGCAGTATCTTTTTTTTAATATAATAATTGATTAAAACACCACTATTTTTTAAAATTTCTTTAACTTCCTTATAAACTGCTACAGCCTCATTTTCTGATTTCACAGACTTTGAGAGACAAGCCCATCACATAGAAATTTCTAAGTAAGGTACTTTGGCTAAAATTACTGATTTTTCTGCTTCAATTATCATTTGTACGTTTGCTTCAAGACATAATTTGCGATTAAGGTGAGCTCACACTTCCAAATATATGAACTTTAACTCTATATTTCTCTGGAGTTGTTATTATACATTACATCAAAACCATAAGAAGCCGCTGATAATCTTTATCTTGTGTCAAGTACATGTATTTGATAAAACATCTCTCTATATTCAGCTATGAAGCATATTCTCTTTCTGAACCTTAACAAGGATGTCCTTGTAGATTGAAATATAGTCTGGGCCTTGTAGTAAACTATTATTAAAAGAAATACCATTGTATGGTAAGCTGCATTGAATACTACTCTCAATTTTTTTCTTTTGTGGATGGATTACACTATCCTTTGTTTTTATGTAAATTATGTTATATTTATGTGCCCCCTCTTTTCTGCAAAATTTAGTTTTTAGCATTGTCATCTCCTGTTTCATTCTACTGTAAAAATATTCTTATTTTTCAAAATTTACTTTTTAAAGAGTACAGTCTTGCTAATGCTTGATTTTTGTTTTATTTTTCTTTCATGGTGATATGCGTATTATATATAGCGTCGGGTGGGGTGACTTTGCATTTTATGTATTTTCTATTTTTTTTTTTGATTCTCTTCTGCGGCAATAGTGATTATCTTCTTCCTTCCCGGGTGTTATATTTGATGGGATTTTTTGCTTGATTAGTGAAAGTGTTATTTTGGAGGTTATAATGTAGTAATCCGAGTTTTGTTTATTAGGAAAATCTGCTTTTCTTTTTTGAATGTAAACCAACTTGAAATTTACTCTGTAATTGTTCTTGTAATGTATTTTTCAACCTTATTTTCCACTTTTGATTCTTAACACTGGTCACATGACTTGTCAGGATTCTTTTCAGAAAAACTCTGTTCAAGCCAATATTTTTCAAACAGAGTTATCATCTTCTTCTTTGTATTTGTGGCTTTTATGACATCTTAAACTCATGATTGCTGGGTATACCATCTGGTGTCGAACCTTGTAATGCCCACCTACCAAATGAAATACTAACACGTGCAAAGGGATACGTTATAATGACCCTTCTACCTCTTCAATGGGTTTAAACAAATTTATTTGATTCATTCTATTTAATAATCCTTTTTGAATTTATGAATGAGGGCACATGATTCAAGTATTCTAATCCATTTATATCTTTGATAGATGGACTTTCTTCCATTTTAAAGGGCCAATTTTCTTTGCAGTATATATTATTTATGGTTTCAGATTTCCTCATCTCAATATCATAGATTTCTAAGTTGTTTAATATGTATGTCTTTATTTTATGTTGCCCATACATAGTAGTTATATCTATATCTTTATGAGGTTTCATATATGACATACCTAATTCTGTGGCTATATCTAAATCCATAAAGCATGCTGAAGAATATGTATCTAGACCCATGTATGTCTTAATCACTTTATCTTTACCTTTAAGCTTGATTTTAACTGGTACTGCAGGATAAAATAGCTTTTTATTACTTACTTTTGTCTGAAAGGTTTTTGCTTCATTACTTCCTGATTCTTTTGGCTCTACTTTCTTATCTTTATCTTCTAATTTCACAGTGAGTGCTGCTGGTGAGGGGTTTGAGCCATCTTGCTCTTTCTTTGCTAAATTGGCACTATCTTTTTCTCTATGAAGAAATGTTAAATGATGCTTATTACATCTTTCACATTTTTCTGGCCTTTTACAATTACTACTAAAATGATTTGATCTGAGACACTTAAAGCATAATTTTAATTGTCTTTAATGACTTTGTATTTCATCTGCTTTGTTTTTCTAGGATTTTACATTTAATTATACTATGATTGTCTTTTTTGCAAAAATTACCAATAACTGTGATTAGTTATTATTTACTACTATTATTACTACATAATGTTTTGTTGCATTATTATTATTATTCCATTTATTATTATTAACATTTTTATTTGTTATTTTTTATTAATATTATTTATTTTCTTTTGTATAAAGTGACTTACCTTTTTCACCTTGTAATCTATTTGTTGTTTTGGTTTTGTACAAGCCAAAGTTCTCCGAACACTGGTGTGTCTTATCCTTGCTTCTTTTTTCAACAAACTTTGCTGATATAAGCTAAAATTTACCTTTTTATTTTCTTCATACATACTATCCACTTTATTTCTCCACTTTCACGCTGTTTGTAGGGAAGTTTTTTAACTATTCTATAAATAGCACCAGTAGAATTCAATTCATTTAAAGGGGTAATATTTCCCATTGCATTATTAATCGAGTCTAAAAACAAAGAAAAATCTGCCATAGCTTCACTATCTTCATTCTTAATTTCATTTCAGTCTTCTAACTTTTTCAAATATGTATTTGCAATAACTTGTTCATTTCCATACTGTTTCTCGAGTTTTTTTCTACTGCCCTCTTTTTATAACTTAATATTTTCATCTAAAATGCATACAACTTCTCACTATATTTTCTGCTTTACTTTCTGTATTACTGAGTTAAATAGGAAAGCTTGTTCATTTCATTTTCACATTTTCCTTCTATATTAGTTTTAAAAACTAGCATAAAATCTTTAAATTTAGTTGGATCCTTTCCATTAAATACTTCAGGCTCACATATAGGAAGAGGATTGTTAATACTCACTTCTAACTTTTGTTTTAAAATTTCTACTAATTTAGACTCCTGATTGTTATTTTCACCTATACTTTTTATTTTTAAGTTTCTGAAAAATTTACATTTTCTTTTCCATTTTTCACAGAGTAATCGCTATATGAAGACATTGGAACTTTCCTAATTTTTGTTCGTATTTTAATTAGGCTTTGGTCCAGATTTTTATAAGACTACTGTGTGGTACTTCTCAAACTTTCTTGTTCCCTTTTTTTGCCAAGTATTTCATGCTCTTGTAATTTTATTTTACTTTTTCCACAATTTCGAGCAACAATGATTGTGCTATTGAATTTTTGAACTAATATACTTCTTTACTAGATATATTACTACACTATCTTGTGGGTATAAAATTCTTGGCTCATATTTATGTCATGTATTTTGCAAGATGTCAAGCTTTTAAATCATAATATGGCTTTAATTTTAATATGTAAGCCACTGCTGTATTTTATCTGCCTCTACAGATTCCGCTATTAATTTGCTACAAGAAATTCACTACAAGTATTTTTGAGAGATTCGACCTTTGCGTCTAATGTTAATTCATCAGTTTTAATTTCAAAACTTAAATCTAAATTATTTAAGAGAGCATGCCATAATTTGCCCTTAATTGTATTTATTTTTTTTGTTATGGCAGCTAGTTTTCCTGAAGGAACCTTAAAACCTCCTTCAGTTGTTTCAATTTCATCTATATTTTCTATATCGCTCATTTAAAAAAAAAAAAAAAAAAAAAAAAAAAAAAAAAAATAAAACAAAATATTAAAATCATCACCTCATAATAAAAAAAAAATAAAGGAAGGATGTTATTTTTTAACACAATTTATATATACAGATAAATTTTTATATTTCATATATATATATATAAGTTTACCTGTATATATTTTTTTTTTTATTTATTTTATTATTTTTATTTTTTGCTATGCTTTTTTATTCTTATTTTGTGTCAATCGGATGATCATTCCTCCATCTGAGAGACAGCTTCTGTATTCTGCATCCAAGCCTTCTTATAATTTAGAAGAACTTTTGTAGAAATCCTTTCATCAGTGGTTTGAGATACTCGATTCGAATTATACATTTTATTTAAACAATCGTAGATAGTACTTCAACAGTTCTAAGAAATATAAAAATATAACAAAACTATAAATATATAAAAGTACAAATACTAAATGCCAAAAAAATAAACATAGCAATTTTACATAATTATCCATTGGTTGCATTGAAAAATAGATATTTAATAAAAAATATTATTTTTTGGACTTTTTATTTATTTTTGTCCTTATTAGCTTTTGTTTGAAAAAACTCATAGATGTTACTTTTTTAAATATTATACCACATTCACACCAACTATATTAATACCTATAAAAAATAACTACCTTCTAATTACTGATGTTTGGATTATATAAGTAGCTGAGATTAGGGTGGATGGCTTTGATATTACTTATTGTAGGACTGCTGCTTTATTAATAAAGTTGCTTGAAGATGGCTCTAATAGCTGAAAATCCCTTTTTTGTTTCTTCTGGTTGAATTTTAGCTTTTATAGAGTTTCTTTGTTGTTCTCAGGTTTCTTCTATAGCTTCTTTATTCATATACTAGATGATTGAAGAATTCAATTGCTAGTTATTCCACCTTAATAGTTTCTTCTTTGTGAAATTAATTAACCCTTGAATTGATTAAATAGATGGTACTAAGTGTTTCTTCATATATCTTCCTAGTGTTGATTGAAGCTCAATTCTGTACTTTGCCTTTATTTTCTCAATTTACTTTGGCAAGTTGGCAGTTTGTAGCTTCAATAGCTTGTTTGATTTTCTGCAATAGCTTATATTTGCTTGCAGTATCTTCTAATTACTTGGTTAATTTTCTTAAAAATTTGGCTTCTTTAGCCTTTATTCTATTTGCAAGTCCATTATCTTCCCCACCTTGTATTATTGCATTTGTTCTACTGCTTTTCTTATGCAAAATTTCCAACTTTTTGCTTTCTACTTTCTAATATTAGGTAATTTTTTGTAACCATAGTTGATGCTCACATAGTAATGAATTTTCTTGATTTTCCTTTTTTATTTTTTATTATTATATTATTTTTATATTTTAATGGAAATATATTTTAAATGACAATATAATTATAACATATATAGTATATATTTTAACTATATATTATATATATATATATATTATATATATATATATTACTATATATATATATAGTATATTATATATATATATATACTATATATATACTATTATTATCAGAGCTGGCGCGCTATAATTTTTTGAGTTGCGCTGCGCGCTTATGCCGCCGGACTAGTGCGCTCGCCATGCGCCTAATATTTTTTGGTCCACATAATGCGCCTATGCTCCTTGCGCCTACGACTTTTTCGCAGGCTTGTGCTGTTCGCTAAATTATTGCAAAGTAAACTTTAGTGCGATAATAAAGCATGCTTTTATAAGGAAGGAAAAACACAATTTATTAATATTTGTAATTTAAAACTCCGTAAACTAATATCTACACGTCTCTTCCCCCTCCAGTCTTTGTGGTCCAGTTTTCCCCAGGAGCGTTTCAGCCACGAGCGCTGAGCAAGTTGAAAATTCAGAGCCATATTTGCCAATTTATTTGTAGTTAAGGACTACTGAACTAGTTATATAATATCCATATATATATATCTATCAATATATATAATATATATATATAGTATATATATATATATATATATTATAGTATATATATATATATATATATATATATATATATAATATATAATATATATATATAGGTTATATCTATTATATGTAAAGAGTCAAACAACTACAAATTTCGCTGCCATCTCTTGGAATTTATGGAAGAATAGAACTTTAGTTTAACATTTTAAATCTTTTGTCTTTGTTTTTGTTAAAATATTTTCGTGATTACGATATTTTGATGTGCAAGTGAATAAGTTCTTTTTTCCTTTTTCCCAGATTGGGAAAAGAAGTATTAAAAATAAGTTTACTGATAACTTTAGTATTCAATTAAGAATTCGAATAAGTTAAACTTGAGCTTTGATTTAAACTTTTGATAATTATTATTGACAATTTCAATGATGTGACTTTAATTAGACTTTAATCAATGTGCTTCTGAGTAATTAATATTTGATTCAAGAAATAATCTCAACTTTCAGGAAAATTGAAGTAGAATTGTTGAGGTCAATTATTGACGTGAATTTGTTATTTAGCTTGCTCAGATCGATTGATGATTGACTACCAAAAGGCTATTTATTTACCAAATGTTCACCAATTCTTGAATTTGGATGACGAATGAAATTATGATGATGACATTTTTACGCAACCAGAAGAAACTCGGCTTAAACTATTAAAACTATTAGTAAGCAGTAATTATCCTGCAATTACGCAGGTTATCGTAAGAAGGATTTGTTCACTCAACATATTTTGGTACCAGTGCTCAAATCAAACCAGAAGATGTCAGTATAACTCGACAGGGAATCTGAATTCACGAGGACAAATAAAATTTAAGTTAATTACTTTTGTTGTTATTTTATTTTATTATTTTCTAAATTAAATTGAAAGCAGTTATTGTTCTTATATTTATTTTATTATAAAATTATATGCTATATGTGTCATCCCAATTTGACTTAACCTAACTTAACTTACTAGTATAAAAACTTCTGAAAAATTAAATACAAAAGATTGGAAAAGAAAATTAGTTATAAACTTCGAGATTAATAAAAAAACTATTTAAAGGAATTAAAGATAAAATACAAAAAACGAAATCTTTGAATTATAAAAAAGTAAATCAGTTATAAAAATAATCAGTTTATTGTTGGTGTAGTTACACGCGCCAACAAAATTGGAGGTCTCACCGAGATTCTTATTCATTTTTACATTATACAATATATGTAATTACATTATTTGTAGGATTTCGTATTATATATATTTGTGTGTTTTGGACATTAAGCAGTATATATAGGTTATTACGTTAAAATTTATAGGATTTCGTATTGTTGCATCGTATTATATATTTTTATATCTTTTCATAGATTGTGTTAAAATGGATGAAGCTCAAAATCCGGAAACTCATAAAATGCCAGATTTGGAAGATGTGGGATTGGTTGATACAGAATTAACGGAACTTATAAAAAATTTGCCGGAAGATAAAATTGCTGAATGTGAACAAGGAAAATTTTCCGTGGATATTATTAATATGCTTTTTAAAATGAGTAAAGAAAAGTATGCCGCTGAGAGTAAACTTTCGCTTGTAAATCCCGATGTAAGTTTGGTTAATAATCCCCTAGCGAGGGATAATGAGAGTAACATGAATAATATAAGAGTTTGTTTAAATAGTGAGGTATGTTCCACACCGATTTATACTGCGCCATTGGCTAGCACTAGTTTTAAACCTAACCTAGGTGCAAGGCCTAAAACTAACATTTATCAACCCATTGCTGGTCAATACGATAATTTTTCACAACCAAATTTTAGCACAGCAGGTTTTACAAATACAAATTTTCATCCTTTTAAAGCTTCAGGTGCAGGTTTTGTAAATTCGCCTTTTAATAATAGTGTAACATCGGAATCCTTTATATCGAGGAGATATGTTCCAGAAATTCAACCATTTGATGATTCTAACTTGGAAACGATGCCCGAGTATTTTTCTAGGTTTGAAAATTTTTGCTTGAGTAAGTATGGGCCTGATAGACGATTTTGGGTGGGTATTCTCGAAAGTAAAATGTCAGATAAATATTTAAATCATTATAAAATGAATGGGGGAAATACTGCTATTTATGACCTGATTAAACAACAATTAATAAATTTTTATGAAATAAATAAAGAATTGGGTAATATTCAAATTGTAAATTTTTCGTCTGCAAAATACAATGGTGAGGGAGTATATAATTATATGTCTAAACTTAGGTTCCTTTTTGTTAAAGAATTTCCTTTAGAGGATCCGGAAAATTCAGTAAAATTATATGAAAAATTAATTTTTACGTTACCAGAAAAAGTACGAAAATTAGTAACTGGGAAAAATTTAGAAATGAGGAGTATGTTTAATATAAAAATGACTTTCAGTGCTTTGCAAAATTATATATTTTCACTCGAAACTAGAAATGAAATTTCAGGTGCTGAAAATGAACAACCTTATATTTATGTTGAAGATGAGAAAGTAAAGCCCATTCAGAAGATTATAAGACCTAGCATAACGTTGCGTCAGAAAATTCAGAAAACCGATGATCCATGTAAATGTTGTGATAAGAGCGGTCACACAGAAGAAAATTGTTACATGAAGAATAGACGGTGCTTCAAGTGTGGTTCAGAGACTCATTTTATCAAAGACTGTGTTAAAGCTAAAAAATCTACCGAAAACCAGGCCAGGAAAAGTAGTGATTCAGAAAAAAATGGAAAAAGTGAGAAAATAATTTGTCAATACTGTGATAAAATTGGTCACACTGCAAAGAAATGCTGGTTTGTGAACCCAAATTTGAGACCCCAGAAGAAAGAACAAGAAACAGAAACTACATGTAAAACGTCGGAAAACCAAAAGCACCCAAAATAGATTGTGAGGTTATTTTGGGTACTCGGAATCCTTTCAAAAATTCAAGGGATGAAATAAAGGATAAAGAAATCCTCACCAATGAAAGAAATGAACCCGAACCTTCTTCTGTGTATCCGATACTTTCTGAATCAGAACCTCCAGAAATTCCAGAAACTCCAGAAACTCCAGAAACTAATCAAGAAAGGGACGAAAAATCCACAAATTCTTCCGAAGTAGGAACTGAGAGGGAAGTACAAAGTTTTGTATGTATATGTGAGGACAGTTCTTCATTAGAGATACTCAAATCTGGTAAGTTAAAAATGATTAAAGTTCAGATGCAATCTTTTGAATGTTTTGCGGTTTTAGATTCCGGATCCAGAAATAATTACATTTCACCTCGACTTGTGGAAAAAATGTTTAACAGTACCGAAAAAGATGAAACTGTGTATTTACAGTTTAGTATAGCAAATATCAAATTTAGTGATGGTTTTAAAATTTTGTCAACTTCCCCTGAATACGATCTTTTTTTAGGAGAAAGGTTTTTTGTAAATAATAAAATTGTTTTTGATATTTATATCAGTAAATTCATTCACCATGGTGATGCTGGTATTTATTATGAAATCTACTTTAACGAAGAGATGTGTAGGAGAGTTATTCACCAAGTTAGTTGTGCCTTAGAAGAAGAAATACCCAATGATAGTAAGAAGAATATTGTTTGCCTTAGAGTGATTAACGATAATATAGAATTTGAAGAAAACGATGAATTGTTGTGTGAGCCAATAAATAAAAATTTCCTTTTCGTTCCTGGCCTGGTGAATAAAAAATGTTTTGAAGTTAAGCTCTTGCCGTCGGAGGACTTACATCACGGAACTCATGAAGGACAAATAGTTGGAGTAATAAGGTCAGTACTATCTTACCAAGAATGCAAAGATGATTTTTTAGGACAGTTTAATAGCTTTGTAGATGTACAGGCAGGAGACGCTGAAAATTTCAATTTAAATAAAGATGAACTTGATAAGCTGGACAGTATCCCCGAAAGTTGGAGTTATGAAGATTTTCAGAAAGAAATAAATCTAGCTCATCTTAAGAATCCTGAAGAAGAAAAAGAACTTAGACAGTTGTTGTGGAACCGTTCCTCTCTTTTCACTATTAATGACAAGTTAAAGCAACCTGCTTCATTAACAAAATTCAAAATTGATTTGTTACCAGGAGTTACTCCTGTTTATCAAAAACCTAGACATTTTAACCCGGTAGTCACAGAAGCTATACATAAGGAAATAGAAAAATTACTAGAAAGCAACATAATCGAAAAAGCAAACTCTGCCTGGAATAGCCCTCTGGTACCTATATTCAAGTCCGATTCATCTTTACGAGCGCTGAAGAAGTTGAAAATTTTCAGAGCCATATTTGCCAATTTATTTGTAGTTAAGAACTACTGAACTAGTTATATATATACAACATAATATATATATATAAATATATATATATATATATATATATATATATATATATATATATATATATATATATATATATATATATATATATATATATATTATATATAATATATATATAAAAATATATATATTATATAATATATCATATATATATATATGATATATATAACGCTAACGAAGATAATAAAAATAAAGAAATAAACATAAAATGAAAATAAATAATAATAATAATAATAATAGAAAATAGTTAAAGAAAATAGTTCAGTATCACATCAAGTCCAAATCTAAAACTAAAGAAATAAAACTTAGATGTTATTACAAAACCATTGAAACTTTCTTCTATATGTGTTTTCTGAAAGAGCTAGTGGAACTAAGGAAAATGTGAATCATGTGGTATACCAATTTAACTGTAAAAAGATGGCTGTATTGCCTCTTACATCGGGTATAACCTACTAATTCTCTCAAACTCCGCGTCTCACAACCTAGATACAGGCCAGTAGAGATATTTGACACATTGAAGACGAACATGGACTCCCAACCCAATCTCCGACATTTCTAATTTTGATCAATCTTACACGAGCGGGAAATTTCTTGAATGAGGCTGGCTAAGTCTCCTTCTTAATAAAAAAGCACAAGCCGATTATCAATATCAAATACAATGAAATGGAAAATTTTTTGAACATTTTTTAGATTTAGCTAGATAGATTCTCTCTTTTGGATAATTTATTTATTATAGGATCTTAGATTTACGTTAGTAATAAAACTTTAATTTGTTTACTCCACATTTATATTTAAATAACTTTATTTGTTTCATTCAATTGGTTAAAATTTAAGTCTTGAAACTCATCTCCGATGATGCTGAAAGTGAGCAGCGCGAAATATTCAGATTAAAAGTTCAGAAAGCGGTTGTGTTCTATTTATTCTAGAATAGTCCCTGAAAAAAAAATCAATCCAACCTGAAGCGGTTGATACCTTTAGAAAATTGGAAAAGGCTTGTAAATCTCACATTAAAATTAGAAGCTGATATAAAATTTCTAAAATAATAATGAATAATAATAATAATAATAATATAATAATATAATAATAATAATAAATAATAATAATAATAAACAGCGTTAGTCCCGTTAGGCCCTAATCTTCACTCGGAATTGGAAGCCGCAAAAACGGCGTAACCCGCTTATTTCACCCTTGCTCTCGGGGGCAGCTACCCCCTAGATGCAACCTAGCGACTTGAAAACTCACTCGGTAATCAGTTTAACATACCAATAGAGCATTTTAACATACCAATATAACATATACAAAGTTTCATTACGATACATCAAACCGTCTTCGAGAAATCGGCAGGCGACGCCGTTATCCCATAACTAATTTATATACTATAATATATATTATATATATATAATATATATATATATATATATATATATTATATATATTATATATATTATATATTATATATATATATATATATATGATAATATATAATTACGATACTGGTTTTTAAAATGATACAAGTTTGCCAAGCTTCTAATTTTGATTTTAAAGGTAAAAAAACAAAATGCTTTGTTCCTGTTTCATGGAGGCGCGGCTTAATAGGCGAAAGAATTGGCTGTGCGCTTTGCTAGCTCCCGCCTTTTTAAAAATTGTCGCGCTATGCGCCTCTTGCGCTACGAATTGATAGTGGCGCCATGGGCGCATAGGGCGCAACCTCCGGTGGCGCAGACGCCCAGCTGATATAATAATATATATATATATATATATATATATATATATATATATATATATATATATATATATATATATATATATATATATATATATATATATATATATATATATATATATATATTTTAGAGAAAAAATCTCTATACCTCCTTTCTCTTTTTTTATTACAGAACTCCATATTTTCAAATATTTATTATTTTTTTTAAAAAGATCAACAAAAGTTAATCAATATTAACATCTAGAGAAAGTAAGCTGAGGATTGCTTATGTAAATGGTAAAAATGATAAATGTAAAGATTCTGTAATTTAATGGAATTCCAATGTTTTTTTTAGTTCTTTCCTAATGAGTCCAAGTTGCTCCTCCATGATTACCCACATGTTTTTATGCTGAAATCAATCTACGGAATCTATAAGGCCTTTAATGGTATGTTGTGTAATATTAAATCTATAATTCAATACTTAAAATATTTATATATGAGATTTATGTTAAAACTTTTAATTAAAAAAAATATATAGCTTAGCCATTTAAAATTTTATAGGTCAATTACGTGATCTACTTATTACAACGATTCTTTTATGGCCTCTAGGAAAATCTAGGGGTAGGTGAAAATTTATTAATTTTATTATTGAATGATAAATGAAAATTACAAAAATTATAGCTTTATATGATAGATTTTCTATTTAGTATTTAATACTTCTAGGTCAGCTGGGCCGGGACCTGCTTTGATCTGGTTACGAATTTATTTGATTTAGTTACGGACTTTAAAACCAGTTACGGAATTGTTGATCCGGTTATGGACTTGTTTTGCGCCGGTTTAAGACTTACTCTAAATGAGTTTATGATCATTTTTACATTGGTTCGGAACTACTTTGAAATAGGTTTATGACATTATAAACCAGTGCAGAAATTAATAAAATGTATATTGAATCAAAAGAAAGAAACTTTTAAGAAACTTTTACTGTTAAAGGAAACATATAGTAAAACCAGTTAATGAAAAACTATTATTAAAAACTAATTAAAATGGTTTGTTATGTGTTAGTGATAAAGAAAATTATACTATAATAAACAGTGTCTTTATAGTTTATTTGTGCAATAGTTGTGCCTATAATAATAAGAAATATACAGATATTATACGATATTAAATAAAGTACATTATAGACAGTACTATATGTGTTAAAAATTTAACTTTGTTGCATTACGTGAGAACAAAGAAATTATAGTATATATATTTTGTTTATAGTAGATTGTAAAAATTTAAATAGTACACTATTATATTTTTTAAGGGGATTATTGGGAATTTTTGGAACGATTGACAGCGCACTGAAATTGTATGTATTGAGGGATTATCTTATTTAAATTTCTATTACTTGTGATGTGTATGATGCAGAAATCAATATAGGGTTATTTTTCATAGCATTAACATAATATTGAAAACTTTTATATCATTTTAACATACTTACAAGCATCTGGTTAATTATTTTAAAATACTCAAGGCAAATAATTCTAAATTAGAAACAAGGTAAATATTTATGGTAATTCTATTTTATTTTATTATCCATTTTCCGTTGCTTATTGCTTCGCGGTGACTAATCTCATTTTTATTTTTTTAATTTGCATATACCTTGTGGCTGCGATATTCCTTGCATGAGAATTAATCCATCATCTCATTCCATTCCCATTTCATTGTGTGCGAGTGAAAGTTGCTTCATTCATTATGCGAAATGGAGTATGGCCTTTTGGGCCCAGCGGGCCGCTTTGTTTTGCTCTGCATGATTCCTTTTTCTACGTAAGTTTACGTTTCACTATTTCACTATTACAATTATTTATTTTCTAATTATTAATTATTATTTCTCCATCCATTCATTATATGTTCTGCTGCCATTGCTGGTGTTCTTGAGTCACCCCCAGATTCTTGAACATTACAATATATATATATATATATATATTACTATCATATATATATATATATATATATATATATATATATATATATATATATATATTATATTATATATATATATATATATATATATATATATATATATATATATATATTTTATATATATATACATATATTATATATATATATATTGAGTTCACGTTTGGCTCAGTGGTTAAGGCGAGCTTTTGGCTCACCTTAAGAACAGGATTCCTCTGTCATATTGGTTCGAGTTATCTAGTTCGGCCACGTTGAACGACACAGAAAATTGTCGTTAGTAGGAGATTTTTTGCGAATATTTACGTATTGCAGTTTACGGCATAGTGTATTACACTATCTCATTACACACACATCACAACCATAGCCAACAAATACAACAGAACAGTCTATTCACAAACACTCTTCTTATGCTTCTCGCATTGGAAAAGCCGCGTACTAGGATGCGACCCACGCCTTACGGTGGAAAGCATTCCGACTACGTCGCGCTGAAGCTTACTTTGCAGGGCCTAAATATTCCTGCACCTTCCACTTGGTCAGAAACCATACCAAATACTTTCCCAGACCAATTACCTCAGGATTAAGAGGGTATGTGGTTTAATAATGAAATATATATATATAATATATACGATATATAATATAATATATATATATATATATATATATATATAGATATAGTATATATATATAAAATATATATATATATATATAATATATAAATATATCATATATAATATACTATATATATAATATATATATATATATTATATATATATAACTATATATAATACTATATATATTAATATTTATATATAACTATATATATATATATATATACTATATACTATATATTATATATATTATATATATATAATATTATATATTTATAATTATTATATATATATAATATATAATATATATATATAATATAAGTTAATTTATGTTATTAGGGGCGTGTTGGGCGGCGCCCATGAGAGAATGATATAAATGAGGATGAACTTGTTTAGGGAGTTGGTGTTGTTGAAGAAAGGTTTATACATGAGAGATAAACCAGAGAGTATCAAGTTGTTTAGTCATATGGAAAATCGGATGATAATCAGATGCATGTGGTTGAATTAGTGGTGAGTTGTGCTGGAAATCAATCGGTTGGGATGGGAGACAGAAGAAAAAGTGATTGAGTCATAAGGAATGTTTGAAGGAGAGGAATGAGAGTTTGGTAGAGGCAAAGAATAAAGTGCAAATAGATGAATAGCGGTTTTGGAGAGGTATGGTTGTTACACCTGGACCCAAAAGATGAAACCCCTAACATTTGACGAGATACCACAGTGGGGGTTCATCTCGGTCTTGTGAAATTTAGGGATTTTTTTTTTTTTTTTTACTAGAAAGAACGCTCACTTAAGGTATGAGAGGAATGTAGAGGTGGAAGCTTTCTTTTTGACTTACGTCATATTCTTCTACTAACTTTTCTATTTTTGGTGTTTGTTGCGCATCTCATTCCCAATCTGGGGAAATAATAATAATAATGATGATGATGATAAAGAAAAGTAATGTTGCCTGCACTCTTAATGACCTTTTTCTTGTTCTCTAAACTTGAGTAACAAAAGTAATCATCAGAAGAAATGAATTAAATAACCGCCTGTGTAGAGGGCTTGAACTTATTAAACTCATTCAGTCGTTTAATGACATCATTGATGACCTGCTCTTCGTCTAACATAGATTCCTTCTTTATTTCTCTCAACTCTGACTTTATAGATACAGTTTCATCTAATTCTTCAATTTTAATGCTAAATGGAGAAGCAAAGTTTGTTCCACTGTCAGGAAATATCTGAAAATGATCAAAGGGTTTATATAAGCTTACTGGGATAGGATTCAACTAAAATAAGTGATGCACCATAGAGAGATGTGGGTTGAAATCTCATCCCTAATGAACCTCTTCCCTAATTGAGAATTTTCTGTTAATATTCACATATTAGAATTAGAAATTCAATAAATTTATATTTGTATTAACATTTTATTATATTACATTTTATTTAGTAATATAATAAAGTAAAATAAAAACAACGTTTTTCTTTAGGACATTAAAGTTATAAAATTGTTGAAGGCACTCTATAATAAAATACACTAGTAAAACACAGTTAGAAAATGCTATACTAATATAAGAATTTAAGGCAGTAGTATAGATTCAGTGTTTGAATGGTTATAAAATCTGTTTAACAGTTAATTTACAATTTATATATTTTATTAACATTTCAGACAAACATTTTCTATCAATTTTAAACATACTATGGCTGAAGAGAAGGAATCTGAAAAGCTCTAAGGCCACAACCAGAGGGTTGCAAAAAGATTGAAACTGTGGCATAGTCAAAGCGGGATATTATGTGAATCGCAATTACATAATCAAGTAAAAGTGTGTAAGGATCAATTATGGAAAGCAATCTAGTTTGAAGACTAAAAATAGACTGTCCAAAGGAGCCGACCCTAAATCAGTAAAAAGACTGCAAGTAGACTTTCCTATGTAGGTGGTATCACAGTCACTGCACGTTTATTTGTAAATCACTGATGACCAAAATGGAAAAGGAATTTTATATTTAGCTTTTAAGAACTTTCAAATTTTATTTACATTTGAAAAAATAAAATAAAATAAAAGTTTTATATATAGTTTATGACATATTTTTGGGTTTTTTTGCTGTATAATATATATATATATATATATATATATATATACTATATATATATATATATATATATATCTTATATATATATATATATATTAATCTATATATATATATATAGCTATATATATCTATATATATATAATATAGTATATATTATATATATATATATATATATATATATATATATATATATATATTATATATTATATATATATATTATATAGTATATATATACATATATTATATATAGCTAGCATCCCGAAGAGACCAGGCATGTAACTAGAAAAACTATAACAGCTACAGGAAAATAAATACATTTTTAACTTAGTAAGAAATTCATCTAATCAAACTTTAAAAAAAAAAAATATTTTATTTAAATATTTATAACAACAGGTAAATATTGTATAATCTTAGAGTCTGGCAAGCGTTACAGTTGATTGGACCTTGAATCCCTGCGATACTTCACGAAAACAAGGTTACCCAATAGTATTTAATGTTATTTTTCTTTTATATCTTTTTATATCTTAACCAACGGAGGGGACAGAAGGGGACGAAGTCCAACCCGTCGTCCCCCGCTAGGCCGAGAAACCCCGACTTCTTTGTCCATCTTTAACTTTTACCCATGGGTTATTCTTTAGTTAAAATAAAAATTCAAGCATCTTGGCACCTTAGCGCGCTCCCTAAGGAGTACCTCGAGCTACTTCGCTATTCTCAAAAAAAACTTAAGTTTTTCCACATTTTAAGAATTATATCATCCGTTAAAAAAATTATTTTTTTATTATTTTATATATTCATGGTAAAAATGTCTCCTGATTAATAAAATGATATTTATTCTCTTGTAGTTTGTTATAGCTTTTTAGTTAATGCCGCTCTTTCAGAT
Organism: Trachelipus rathkii; assembly: GCA_015478945.1. Taxonomy (NCBI): domain Eukaryota; kingdom Metazoa; phylum Arthropoda; class Malacostraca; order Isopoda; family Trachelipodidae; genus Trachelipus; species Trachelipus rathkii. The sequence continues at coordinate 29,896 of JABUQX010060612.1, forward strand.
GCTGACACCATAATTTATATATATATATATATATATATATATATTATATATAATATAATATATATAATATATATATAATAAGATATATATATATATATATATATATTATATATATATATATATATATATATATATTAGCATATCAACCATGTATATAACTATATATTATATATTATATTACTTATACTATAATAATATATAATACTTATATAATATATATAATATAATAAATATATAATATAATATATATATATATATATATATATAATGATATATATATATATATAATTAGCCTGCATCTGGCATTAATTTTTAATAAGAGTCATATTCAAAGTCTAATTCTTCATCTTTAATTTCAATTTCAGATTTCACCATCCATTTTAGTATATAAATTTTTAAATAAAAAAAAAATATTCCAAAATAATTTCATAACCTGTAAACAAAAGAAAAAAGAAATCCTTCATACATTGTAAATTAAAAACTAGAATGGAATGGAGAAAGATAATCCAAAGTCTATCAGACATCATATCTATTAAAACAATTTACTTTTTCGTATTTAAGTTATTGCAAAATTTTTAAAATTAATAATGAAAGAAAGACGGGAATCCTCTTAAACTAGTGCTCTCATTAATACTTTCAAAGTTTGGCCGACTCATCTAATTATGTAAAGTAATAAAATGACCTATCCTAAAATATCTTATTCAATATTAAAATACTTAGAAAAAAAGTAATAGATATTTTTTGATTTAATAAAGTAGCATTAGAAGCTAATTTTGGAATAAATATTTTTATAAATTAAATTAAAAAAAGGCATAAGTTTGATACAAAAAATATTCTTCAGTAAAAAATGTGACATTCCACTAAACATTTTCGAATATTCTACTCTCTCAAATGTGAACACAAAATCAATGCTAAAAGCATAATGAATAATAAAGGCCAATATAATATATTGAAAAGAATTTTTGAACAATAAAAATACCAAAAACCAAAAACTTTTACTATGAAAAAACATTATCATCAAAGAATATGGAGAGTGCTAAGAATGATACATCAATAAACATAAGGTATATATCTATATTGAAAATTAATATATTTTGGATACATGGCACAGAAACATTTATTTACAGAGGACTCGACCCCTCCTATACGTGAGTGATGTAAAGTTTTACTCTTTCACTACATATCAATATTTATTGAATATCTCTTTGGTATCCATAAATGTCTATTGATGCATCAACCTTTTACAATATATCAATATAAAAAATGGTGCACTTCATAAATGATAGTTGGATTAAACTATTGTGAAAATTTCTTTTGTCCAAATATTCTATAGTCCGGGTAAGCATAAATTATTATTTTTATTATTATTAATTGTACCATGATAAGTTGTGACACCCAAATACCAAAGAAAATCTATGTAGAATATACCCAATTATCAATAACCTGAACTGGTGGCCTAAAAATGGTGCGGACCTTGGACCTTTACTTGACCAGAAAGAAAATTTCTTCGCGAAAGGTTCTAAACCACTTGTTATTAATACTTCTTTAAAAAATAGAATTTAATTTATTTTGATAATAAAACAATTCACTTTTTTTGTGCATTCACAGTTCCTTTCATGTTTTAATATAGTAAAGCTACATTAATATATATATATATATATTATATATATATCATATATAATATAATATATATATATATATAGAATATAATATATATATATATATATATACGGTATACCGTATATATGGAGCAATTCGGTCCAAAATCAGGGTTACTCAAAAATGCTAAGGTTTATGGAGACTATTTTTCGTTTTTTTTTTCCAAAATTTTTTTTATTTTTTTTTAATTCTATCCTTTGGGAGCTAGAATTAGTATAATTGTATCTGGTATATATAATATAGGATAATGTTAGAAGCGATAAGTAACGTGGACCGAATTGCCCCACAATGTTTGGGGGCGGGCAATCGAGTCCACTTCAATGTTTTCACATCCCTAAGAATCGCACCGTGAAGTATTTTTTGATGTCTATGTCTTTATTTGATTTAATCATTTAAAATAATGGTATTTGACAAGATGTTAAGAATGGGATTCGAAAAACGTAAATAAAAAAAAATGTTCGAGTTTTGCGTTCGTTTTTGTCAACTTATCGCAAAATCAAAGGCCTCGCCAACCGTAAGGAAATTCCTTAATTCTGTAAGGTTGCTATCTTTCTTTATTCTGATATTACACAGAATTAAGGAATTCTTTACGTTTGGTGAGCGTTTTTTACGAATTTTGCGATGTTGACAAAAATGAACGCAAATTGCGTTTGACAAAAATGAACGCAAGCTCAAGCTTTTAGGTCTCTTTTTAAACTAATGGTATTACAATATATTTTAAGAAATTGGGTTTGAAAACTAATAAAATGTTCGAGTTTGCGTTCGTTTTGTCAAACGCAAAATCGTAAAAAAATGCTCACTCAAACGTAAAGGAATTTCCTAAATTCTGTAATTTATATTACACAGAATTAAGAAAATTCTTTACGTTTTGTGAGCGTTTTTTAACGATTTTGCGCTGTTTGACAAAACGAACTGTAATGTTAAAAAAATTCTGTAAGGTTGCAATTATTTTTTATTTATATTACACAGAATGAAGGAATCTTACGACTACCACAGCGTTTCTTTTACGATTTGCGCTGTTTGACAAAAAAAAACGCAAACTCTGTTTGACAAAAACTAATGCAAACTCGAGCGTTTAGGCATATTACGTTTCGTAAGAACAAATGCAAAGACAAAATGCTTAAGGTCTGCAACATCATCAGCAGAGATATCCTTTGGTATCCCTGCTTAGTTACTTTTGCGTAAGTGTGAACCATCTGCTTGAAAAAATATTTACAAGTAATTAGGGCCTATGTTGAAAACTTTACCTAACGCTATCTTGCTGTAAAAGTGTAAAAAATTATTTTAAACATTATATTCTCGACATCTTTTTGTAAAAGAGCTATTAAAAAATTAATTAATAAAAGATCTTCAAGTGTGACCGAATTGCCCCCGCAAATTTTTAAACCTGGAACCGAATTGCCCCATGTTACAATTTTTAAAAAAAAACATATTATCTCTTGCAACTTGATGACTCCAACGATTGCATTAAGTTTATGAACTATTTTAAAGTACTAATATCTTGGTTACCATAAGGTGTAAGTACATTATATTTTGACCGTATGATCTTAGCAAAGCCTAAAATATTTCCGATTTTATAGTGCTCAGAAAAAAAAAAATCAGAATTAATGACTATAAATTAAAGGTTTCATAAAAAATATACCTAAGACATAAAAATACATTATTTACATCTTTAAAGATATATTTAACATCGTATAGGCTATTTTGAGCCACTGGACCGAATTAGCCCCACGTGGTCGATAGCCCCCACGTGGACCGAATTACCCCGTTACGGTTATATATATATATATATATATATATATTATATATAATATACTATAATATATATTATATATATAATTAATATATATATATATAATATATATATATATTATATATAGTATATATATTGCATATATAATATTTAATCTGGAAATTTTGAAATGTCATTAAGCATTGCTATAAATAGATTTCCACACCCTTCATTAACCTTCTTCCTCCTCCACATAAATTCACAAAGATATGAATCTAACATCTTTCTATCGGTCCCACATTGTCTTTTGTTTCTCATTTTAAGTAGGAACCAAGTGTTCTCTATATTTTGCGTGTGAACTTGATTAATGGGGTTTACAAAATTCTTTGAATGGTTTACTGTGTAATGTGTATAATCAAAGCCTTGAATCAAGCTAATATTTTGGTAGCTTGACCAACAATCAGATATTATTGTAGTTTTAGGTTTTATGTTCTGTTTAATACAATTTAATAAAGTTTCTTCCCGTCTGTCATCAACCTTCATCAAGAAAACCTGTTTATCTTCTAAACAAATTCCCCCGAACACCCACTGTGCATTCAGAATGCGTCCTTTGTTGTACTTTCTTTTTGACATTAGTGTTTCGTCAATTTGAACTGTTTTACCCTGTCCACCAATAGTTTAAAAAACGCGGAAATTTACATAATCTTATTCTTATTCACATAATGTCAGGAAAAATAATATGTATCAAAATTAGCATACTTAATCAAAGCCTAAGCCTGACCTGAAACCTTAACTAACCTTGAAAACGAAAATTTTATTTTGTGATATATTAGAATATATAATATATATATAGATAAACATTTTAGGTACTTTTGCTAGCACATTAAATTTACTAATAAGTGAATTAAAAGAACAATTAAAATCCAACACACGAACATTAACAGAATTCCAGACTAACTTACAGAATTAATTGAGTTCCAAAACCGATCTCTTGCAACCCATAACATACTAAATCAATTTGGTATTATTTTACTCCCTTCTAACCAAGTACCCTTCCGAACAGAGACTCGAACACAACAATTTTCCTTTCTACAGTTCCAAAGACAAAAATTATTCTTTGTAGAATGTGTTAGAAGCATTGAATGATTGTTAGAACATAATTTAAATGTAGGGATTATATTAAATTTTGAAAAAAATTCAACAGTATAAAGTCTATTTTTCAACTGATTTGGAACCTTTATACATGATAATCAACAATCATCGTTTCAAAATAACAATACCAAAAAACTAAAAAAAAAAAAAATATAAAATATAAAAAAGTAAAACAAAAACAAAACTAAATTATAAGCAACAATCACCTCTGCGATAACCATCTAACAAAAAACTTGAAAAAAAAGCATTTAAATTCTGCCGGGAATGTTCAGCTGGTATTATTGTCTTTTCTTTTCTTTTTTATAATTCGTAATAAATACAAAGATCACCAACATTATCTAAGGACATAAATTTTCAGTCAACTGAAGGGGAACAGCACCAAATGTGCACAAGGCATTACTGGAATGTTTTTTTACAAGAAAGGCCTAATGGCGAAAAGTTATTAAACTCTGAGAGGCTGTAACCTTTTTTCCTAGGAAAGCAACAAATCTTTCATTTCCTTATTCTCTATTAATTATATTTTTAGGAGTACAATCCTGTGATTTTATAAATATCAGGTGAACACCCTTCTGGCCACTACTATTACCCATTATAAAATTAAAACATTATGAACTGGCCTTTTGTGACTAGGAATTTCGTTTTAACTTATTTATTTTACCTTTTCCATCTCTGATTACATAAGATTCCTATTTGATTGTATAAAACTTAAAAAAACAAATCATACAACTATAGAGATATATAATAATTAAATATGAAAACTTGACGAATAAAAAAATATACAAAATGAAAGTATAAAGATAAATCAAATATAAAAATTAAAACAATTAAAATTAAAACATTTCGAACTGCCTTTTGTGACTAGGAATTTTCCTTTAAAATATTTATTTTAACCATCTACATGTATTTTCCTAAGATTCCTATTTTATTGTATAAAACTTAAAAAAACAAATATACAACTAATGAGATTATATAAGCATGTAAATATGAAAACCTGATAAATAAATGAAACAATATAAAAATGAAAGTAATAATAAAAAAAAAAATTAGTTCCGCATTGTTTCCTTCTAGCAGTTCCATTTTCGTTCCTTTAAAAATTGCCAGGTTGCCAGATAAAGTTCTAAGGGCGAAGGCCAAATTTGACAAACCAATTATTAGCTGCGTTTTCCCGAAGCCCGAGTGCAGCCCGTGTGCAAAATCGACTTGGAAACGCTTCGAATTGAAAAAAAATTAGCATTAATCTAATCTAGAGAACAGGAAATTGAGTACCTGGAAACTGCCGAGCGCTCCCGTCGGATCAGTGACAATTGTAAACAATACTTCTATACTTATATGTATCTATTATCTATTTTATGAATAATACGACTATTAGTATCCTTAATAAAAGTTAAGTCTTCGGTCTTCGGAAACGCAGCTTATAGTTCGTTTCCCAGAAGCCCGACTGCACCCGGCGGCACACAGGCGCATATGGCATCGTTTCCAGCGCCCGTTTGCGGCACTATTCTTACGTCATTGTAAAGTTAAACGTCGACCAGTCAGGCGGCCCATGTTTAAATCCTCGAATTTCGGCGATGTAGTAAACGGGTGGCTGCGGAAGGATACTTGTTTACAAACAAATTTATTTACAAAACATGTCGGAAATGGCTTGCCAAAAGTTTTTTAATATTTTAGTTAACTTTTATATTAAGGATACTAAATATATCGTATCATTTCAAAAAATAGATATATATGAGTATAATAGTATTGTTATACATAAGTCAAGCTGTCCGACGGGCCGCGGCTCTGCCGCTTCCAGAGTACTCAAATTTCCGTTCTCTTTTTGAGGTTACTGATAATTTTTTTCAAATTCGAAGCGGTTTCCGAGTCGTCGATTTGCACACGGCTGCAACTCGGGCTTCTGGAAACGCAGCTTATGTGAACTTGTTGAAGTGATTGCGATCTGGCAACACTTCATATTCTTAGTTTGGGAATTCTTCCTGATCACAACATTAAATTTAGGCGTCTTTCTGTATTCAAGCTGGGTTACATAAGGATTGTAGACACCTCTTGTCCTTGTATCACAATCCCGTTACATCTTTATTTCACTATACACTAACTGTATTAAATCTGGTTCTTAAGTAGTATTGGTGAGAAAGTTGGAACTGTTAATTAAGATATTAGCCGGTACTACTAAAGGAGGAAAGTGTTGCAGAGATTTCTGTGGTTGCCTTTAGAGAATACTTTTAGGTCAGTCACCTCTGGTGTGTCGGATTCTCCGCCGCTCGAGTGCATTTATGACCGCACAGTCAAGTAGGGAAATGGACCCTGTGGACGGTGCATACACCCATAGTTATTGGGTAACATAATCGGTTTTCGATAGTCGTGTTTCTTCGGAGGTATTGTGAAGGGGTTACCTTGAAACCCACAATCCCTAAGGATGCTTTTCTGTGTGTCTCGCATGAAGAGAGAGAGAGAGAGAGAGAGAGAGAGAGAGAGAGAGAGAGAGAGAGAGAGAGAGAGAGAGAGGAGATAGAGAAGAGAGAGAGAGAGAGGAGAGAGGAGAAGAGAGAGAGAGAGAGAGAGAGGAGAGAGAGAGAGAGAGAGAGAGAGAGAGAGAGAAGAGAGAGAGAGAGAGAGAGAGAGAGAGGAGAGAGAGAGAGAGAGAGAGAGAGAGAGAAGAGAGAAGAGAGAGAGACGAGAGAAGAGAGAGAAGAGAGAGAGAGAGAGAAGAGAAGAGAGAGGAGAGAGAGGAGAGAGAGAGAGAAGGAGAGAGAGAGAGAAGAGAGAAGAGAGGAGAGAGAGAGAGAGAGAGATAAAAAAGAGAGAGAAGAGAACAGAGAGAGAGAGAGAGAGAGAGAGAGAGAGAGAGAGAGAGAGAGAGAGAGAGAGAGAGAGAGAGAGAGAGAGAGAGAAAAATGCGCTAACACACAACTTTGTTGGATTTTACCAAAAAAAAATGCATCGATGACTGATAAATAATAAGTATATAGACCAAAGAAGATTCCTTTACCAACCAGAGTGGACCCCTTCTTTGGTTATGTATTTCGAATCTTCCAAAGGGAACATCTCTCTCTCCTCGATGTAAAAAATGTCAGTACATCCGATAAAGCTTATTTACCATATGCTGGAATAGCACGTTCGAAGTATGTCTCGCTGTTCTGGGTAATAGTATGGTCAATTTTCCTCATACTGCTTCTATTATTGCCAACAATTGGCGACGAAACAAAGGGTAAGGCGAGCAACCCTTTTACGTTTTTTTGTGGGAGTGCAAAAAAAAAACAAAAAAAAAAAAACGAGCTTTGAAATTAAGCAGAGGTGAGGTTGGAGGGTCAGGTGAGCTGGTAGCCTGACGGGAGACTCCTCCTGTCTAGATAATAAGCTATCCTGCTTGGAGTAAGAGGAATCTACTGGAAATAATGAAACTTTGGCGCGGGGGTAAGCGCAGGTCAGGTCTGAGCACCCTGACTAGAAGTTGCGCCTCCGTTTCAAATTTCCCTGCTCTGACTCTGAGTAAGGCATCCAGAATGGAATGGATGAAACGAACACTGAAAACTTTGGCGCGGGAAGGTGAGATATGAGCAGTCCGACTGAAAGTTTGGTAATGGGGTGAGCGTGAAAGGTCAGCCAGACTGGAGTCGTCTAGGGTGGAGATGATGCCAGGCCTTCAAGTCAACCGACTTTAGACTTTTGGGATAGGTGTCGACTTCGCGATTTTACTGGATGGACGGAGGGCACAAGATATTGACGGGAAAGACTAATTCTTGTATTTACCCAAAGCTATAGAAAGTTTGCTGTGTAAAATAACTGTAAATAGCAAAAGATGTATGATGCACTAGTCATAGTATTATTAGTAGCAGTACGATATCAACGCTTATTTAATACTTGTTTCTACTTTATAAGAGCAAGTTTGATAATCCATTAGCTATTGAAGAGAAAAATTCATAAATTCGTCACCGTTGTCACCTACATCATCATCTTTCCCGTCAATATCATGTGCCCTCCGTCCATCCAGTAAAATCGCGAAGTCGACACCTATCCCAAAAGTCTAAAGTCGGTTGACTTGAAGGCCTGGCATCATCTCCACCTTAGACGACTCCAGTTTGTAAAGTTTCCATGTTCGCTTCATTCTCTAGTTAGGAATTCTTAATTACCAAACTTTCAGTCGGACTGCTCATATCTCACCTTCCCGCGCCAAAGTTTTCAGTGTTCGTTTCATCCATTCCATTCTGGATGCCTTACTCAGAGTCAGAGCAGGGAAATTTGAAACAGAGGTGCAACTTCTAGTCAGGGTGCTCAGACCTGACCTGCGCTTACCCCCGCGCTATAGTTTCATTATTTCCAGTAGATTCCTCTTACTCCAAGCAGGATAGCTTATTATCTAGACAGGAGGAGTCTCCCGTCAGGCACCAGCTCACCTGACCCTCCAACCTCACCTCTGCTTAGTTTCATTGCTCGTTTTATTCTTCCAGTATGGATTCTTTACTCATCAGAGCAAGAGAAATAAATCTGAAACGGAGGCGCAACTTCCAGTCAGGTTGCTCAGACCTGACCTTCCGCGCTTACCCCCTGCGCCAATTGGTCAATGCACGTTTCATTCCTCCAAAATTCGCCCGATACTATTACCCCGAATAAGCGAGACATAACTGGTCGACGTGCTTTCCAGCAATGTGTAACAAGCTTTATCGGATGTACTGACATTTTTAACATCGAGAGAGAGAGAGGTTCCTTTGGAAGATTCGAAAACCTAACCAAAGAAGGGGTCCACTCTGGTTGGTAAAGAATCTTCTATTGGTCTACTTATTATTTATCAGTCATCGATGCATTTTTTTTGGTAAAATCCAACAAAGTTGTGTCTTAGCGCATTTACTCTCTTTCAATCCCCTCCCCCACCTCTCTCTCTCTCTCTCTCTCTCCTCTCTCTCTCTCTCTCTCTCTCTCTCTCTCTCTCTCTCTCTCTCCTCTCTCTCTCTCTCTCTTCTCTCTCTCTCACTCGTCTCTCTCTCTCTCTCTCTCTCTCTCTCTCTTCTCTCTTCTCTCTCTCTCTCTCTCTCTCTCTCTCTCTCTCTCTCTCTCTTCGTCTCTCTCTCCTCTCTCTCTCTCTCTCTCCCTCTCTTTCTCTTCTCCTCCCTCTCTCTCCTCTCTCTCTTTCTCTTTCTCTCTCTCTCTCTTCTCTCTCTCTCTCTCTCTCTCTCTCTCTCTCTCTCTCTCTCTCTCTCTCTCTCTCTCTCTCTCTCTCTCTCTCTTTCTTCCTGTATAGCTAATAAAGATGTAACGGGATTATGATACAAGGACAAGAGGTGTCTACATGCGAGACACACAGAAAAGCATCCTTAGGGATTGTGGGTTTCAAGGTAACCCCTTCACAATACCTCCGAAGAAACACGACTATCGAAAACCGATTATGTTACCCAATAACTATGGGTGTATGCACCGTCCACAGGGTCCATTTCCCTACTTGACTCTGTGAGGTCATAAATGCACTATAGCGGCGGAGAATCCGACATACCAGAGGAGTCTGACGTAAAAGGATTCTCTAAAGTCAACACGGAAAACTCTGCAATATTTTCCTCCTTCAGTATCTTGATTAACAGTTCCAACTTTCTCACCAATACTACTTAAGAACCAGATTTAATACAGTTAGTGTAGAGCGAAATAAAGATGTAACGGGATTATGATACAAGGACAAGAGGTGTCTACAATCCTTATGTAACCCAGCTTGAATACAGAAAGACGCCTAAATTTAATGTTGTGATCAGGAAGAATTCCCAAACTAAGAATATGAAGTGTTGCCAGATCGCAATCCACTCACCAAAAAAAAAGTTCACATAGCTGCTTTTCCAGAAGCTCGAGTGCAAGCCCGTGTGCAAAAATCGACTCGGAAACGCTTTTGAAAAAAATTACATGAACCAATCAGAGAACAGGAATTTGAGTACCTGGAAACGGCAGGAGCGCGCCCGTCGGATCAGCTGACAATTTTGTAAAACAATAACTATAGTATATCATATATATACATTTTTTGAAAATGAACGATTATATTTAGTATCCTTAAATAAATTAACTAAAATATTAAAAAACTTTTGGCATGCCATTTCCTAAAATGTTTGTAAAGGAAAATCTTTTAAACAAAGTATCCTTCCGCCAGCCCACCCGTGTTACTAATTCCCCGAATTCGAGATATAACATCGGGCGCACTGACTGTGGACGTTTACATTTACATGGACGTAGAAGTGCGCAAACGGGCGCTGGGAAAACGATGAATATGCGCCTGTGTGCCCCCGGGCGGCTGCCAAGTCGGCTTCTGGAAACGCAGCTATAAGCTGCGTTTCCCGAAGCCTAAGTTAACTTTTATATTAAGGGTACTAATATATCGTATTACTTCATAAAATAGATAAATATAAGAGTATAAGTATAAGAGTATTGTTACAATTGTCAGCTGATCCGACGGAGCGCTCGGCCGTTTCCAGGTTACTCAATTTCCTGTTCTCTGATTGGTTAATGAATTTTTTCAATTCAAAGCGTTTCCAAGTCGATTTTGCACCCCGTGCTGCACTCGGGCTTCGGGAATAAAACGCAGCTGATTTAATTTTTGTCAAATGGGCCTTTCGCCCTTAGAACTTTATTACTGGCAATCCTGGATTTTTAAAGGAACGAAAACATGACTTGCTTAGGACAGAAACAAGCGGGAACTAACTTTTTTATTATTTACTTCATTTTTATAAATTTATTGATTGTTTCATTTATTTAATATGTTTTGTTGTAAAACATTTTGACTTTAGTTTTATATTGTTGTTTTAAGTGTTATACAATCAAATAGGAACCTTAGGAAATACATGTAGATGGTTAAAAAATTATATTAAAGGAAAATCCTAAGTTCAAAACAAAAGGCCAGCTTCAGAAATGTTTTATTTAATTGTTTATTTTATATTGATTTATCTTTATACTTTCATTTTTATATTTTTTATTTCGTCCAGAAACTTGAAATTGATCTCATAATGATCAGAAAATTCTTCTGGTTGTTTTTTAGTTTATACAAATCAAATTAGGATCTTAGGAAAAACATGCTAGATGGCGTAAAATAAATATATTAAAGGAAATTCTATTGTATACAAAATCTAATAAAACAATTGTTTTATTTTATATTGGGTAATAGTAGGCAGAGGGTGTCACCCTAAATTTTTTTTAAATCCCAGGATGTACTCTAAAAAAATAAATTAATAGAGAATAAGGAAAATGAAAATTGTTGCTTTCCTTAGGAAAAAAAGTTACAGCCTCTCAAAGTTTATAATTTTCCCATAGGCTCTCTTGTAAAAAAACATTAGTATGCCTTGTGCACATTTGGTGCTGTTCCCCTTCAGTTGACTGAAAATTTATGTCCTTAGATAATGTTGGTGATCTTGGTATTTATTACGAATTATAAAAATAAGAAAAGAAAAAGAAAGAAAGGAGCTTCACTGTCATATTATTTTAAAAATCTTTTTTGTCAGTTTTTTGTTAATGGTTATCGTCAGAGGTATTGTGCTTATAATTTAGTGTTTTTGTTTTACTTTTTTATATTTTAATATTTTTTTTTTTTTTTTTTAGTTTTTTGGTAATGTTATATTGAAACGATGAGTGTTGATTATAATTTGAATTGGTTCCAAAACAATATTAAAAATGAACTTGATACTTTGAAATTTTTTCAAAAATTTAATATAATCCCTACATTTAAATTATGTTCTAACAATCATTCAATGCTTCTAACACATTCTACAAAGAATAATTTTTGTCTTTGGAACTGTAGAAAGGAAAATTGTTGTGTTCGAGTCTCTGTTCGGAAGGGTACTTGGTTAGAAGGGAGTAAAATAAGTTTAAAAACTATTCTTACATTTATTTACTCATGGTCGCGGGAACTGACATCAATTAAGTTCTGTAAGGAAGAATTAGGCATGTGGAAAATGCAACAGATATAATTCAATATTATCTACGAAGACGGGTCAGTGTCTATATTATATATATACTATATAATATATATAATATATATTATACTATAATAACTAATATATAGTATATATATAATATATATATATAATATATATATATATACAAAATAAAATTTTTTGTTCAAGGTTAGGTTAGGTCAGTCAGGTTAGGTTAGGTTAAGTATCATATTTTATACATATTTATTTTTTAATTTGACGTTATAAATTATAATTTTCAGGTTTGCTCCAACGCTGTCTCAAATTTTGAACCTATTGGTGGACAGGGTAAAACAGTTCAAATTGACGAAACACTAATGTCAAAAAGAAAGTACAACAAAGGACGCATTCTGAATGCACAGTGGGTGTTCGGGGGAATTTGTTTAGAAGATAAACAGGTTTTCTTGATGAAGGTTGATGACAGACGGGAAGAAACTTTATTAAATTGCATTAAACAGAACATAAAACCTAAAACTACAATAATATCTGATTGTTGGTCAAGCTACCAAAATATTAGCTTGATTCAAGGCTTTGATTATACACATTACACAGTAAACCATTCAAAGAATTTTGTAAACCCCATTAATCAAGTTCACACGCAAAATATAGAGAACACTTGGTTCCTACTTAAAATGAGAAACAAAAGACAATGTGGGACCGATAGAAAGATGTTAGATTCATATCTTTGTGAATTTATGTGGAGAGGAAGAAGTTAATAAGGCGTGTCGGAAATCTATATATAGAATGCTATGAACATTTCAAATATTCCAGATTATAATATTATATATAATATATATATATATTATATAATATAATATATATATATAATATATATATTAATATATATATATATATATATATATTATAATATATATTATATATATATATATATATTATTATCCGTAAAACGGAGTAGATTCGGTCCACGTGGGCTATTCGACCACGTGGGGCATTCGGTCCAGTGGCTCAAATAGACCTATGCGATTGTTAAATATACTTTAAGATGTAATAAAAATAATGTATTTGTTATGTCTTAGGTATTAATTTTTTATGAAAACTTTAATTTAAATCAATAATTTTGATTTTTTTTTTTTTTCCTGAGCACTATAAAATCGGGAAAATTTTAGGCTTATTTGCTAAGAAGTCATACAGTCAAAAAAAAAAAAATGTAGCTAAATAATTGGTACCAAGATATAGTACTTAAAAATAGTTCATAACCTTAATTCAATCGTTGGAGTCATTCAGGGAAGAGATAAATATGTTTTATTTTAAAAATTGGTAACATTGGGGCAATTCGGCCAGGTTTTAAAATGTGCGAGGGGCAAGCTCGTCACAATTGAAAATTCTTTATTAATAAATTTGTTTTAATACTCTTTACAAAAAGATGTCCAAATATAAGGTTTAAAATAGAATTTTTACACTTTTACAGCAAGGTAGGTAGGTAAAGTTTTTCAACATAGGGCCTAATTAACTTGTAAAAATTTTTTCAGCAAGATGGTTCCACACTTACGCAAAAGTAACACAGCAGGATACAAAGGGATACTCTGCTTATAATGTTGCCAGACCCTTAAGCAGTTTTGTTCTTGCATTGGTTCTTACGAAACGTTAATATGCCTAAAACGCTCGAGTTTGCATTTCGTTTTTGTCAAACAGCGTTTGCTCGTTCGTTTTGTTCAAAACAGCGCAAAAATCGGTTAAAAGAAACGCCTCACAAACGTAAGAGAATTTCCTTACATTCTGTGTAATATAAAAATAAAAAGGAATTGCAACCAACAGAATTTTTTACATTACAGTTCGTTTTTGCAAACAGCGCAAAATCGTTAAAAAAACGCTCACAAACGTAAAGAATTTCTTAATTCTGTGTAATATAGAATACAAAAGAATTAAGGAAATTCCTTACGTTTGGTTGAGCATTTTTTTTGAACGATTTTGCGTTGACAAAAACACAAAACTAAAATGAACGCAAACGTCGAACATTTTAATTAGTTTTCAAACCCCCAATTTTCTTAAAATAATAATTAATAATTTATGTTTAATAAGAGACCTAAAACGCTTGAAGTCTGCGTTCATTTTTGTCAAACAGCATTTGCGTTTCATTTTGTCAAACATCGCAAAATCGTAAAAAAAAACGCTCCCCAAACGTAAAGAATTTCCTTAATTCATGTTAAAATACAGAGATAAAAAAGAATAGCAACCTTACAGAAAGAAAGTCCTTACGTTAGGCGAGCCTTTTTTTTACGATTTTGCAGTTTGACAAAAAACGACGCAAACTCGAACATTTATTACGTTTCGTAACCCAATTTCTTAAAATATATTGTAATACCATTATGTTTAAAAAAGAAAACTGACCTGATCATAGTTTATTAAAAATAAACACTTTTAATGAGGATCTTAGGGATGTTGTGAAAATTGAATGAACCGAATTGCCCCGCCCCCCAAAATCGTGGGCAATTCGGTCCACGTTACTTATCGCCTTCTAACATTAATCCTATATTATATATACCAATACAATTATACTAATTCTACTCCCAAAGGATAACATTAACATATAAAAAAAAAAATATTCGAAAAAAAAAAAAATTAAAGTCTCCATAAACCTTAGCATTTTGAGTACCCTGATTTTTGGACCGAATTGCCCCTTTATTACGGTATATATATATATATATAATATATGTAGATGGTTATAAATAAATATATATATATATTATAAATATATATATATATATATGTGTAGATGGTATAGAATGTACTTACGTATATTTAAAACTAAAAGGAACTGTGAAGCACAAAAAAAGGAAATTGTTTATTTCAAATAAATTAAATTCTATTTTTTTTAAGAAGTATTATAACAAGGTGTAAACCTCTTCCGAAGAAAATTTTCTTCTGTCAAGTTAAAAGGGTCCAAGGTCCGCCACATTTAGGGCCCACCCTATTCAGGTTATGATAAGATGTTGTTAATTCCATAGATTTCTTTGCTATGGCAAACAAAACTTACAGCGCTAATAATAATAATAACCAAAATAATAATTATGCTAAACAAAACTTATCATGGCTAATAATAATACCAAAAACCTAAAAATTTAACTATGAAAAAATGTATTGGTAGCCTACCTCTTATCATATATGAAGCGCACCATTTTTTATATTGATATACTGAAAGGTTGATGCATCAATAGACATTTATGGATACCAAAGAGATATTCAATAAATATTGATATGTAGTGAAAGAGTAAACTTTACATCACTCATAGATAGGAGGGGTGGAGTCCCCTGTAGATAAATGTTTCTGTGCCATGTATTCAAAATATAATAATTTCAATATAGATATATACCTTATGTTTATTGATGTATCATTCTTAGCACTCTCCATGTTCTTTGATGATAATGTTTTTTCATAGTAAAAGTTTTTGGTTTTTGGTATTTTTATTGTACAAAAAAGCCATTTTCAGTTATTTATTTGGCTTATTATTATTATGCTTTTACATTGATTTTGTGTTCACAGTTTCTAGAGAGTAGAAATTGAAAATGTTTCAGTGGAATTCAAATTTTTACTAAAAATATTTTTTGTAATCAAACTTATGCTTTTTTTATTTAATATTATAAAAATCTTTATTCAAAAATAGCTTTTAATGCTACTTTATTAATCTAAATATATCATTACTTTTTTTTTCTAGTATTTTAATATTGAATAAGATAATTTCAGGATAGGTAATTTTATTACTAAAAATAATTAGAATGAGTCACTAAAACTTTGAAAGCATTAATAGAGCACTAGTTTAAGAAGAGTTTCCCGTCTTTCTTTCATTATAATTTTAAAAATGTTGCAATACTTAAATACGAAAAAAGTAAATTGTTTAATAAATATATTCTGAAGACTTTGGATTACATTTCCATTCCATTCTAAGTTATTTTAATTACAATGTATCAAGGATTTCTTTTTTCTTTTGTTTACAGGTTATTAATTATTTGGAATATTTTTTATTAAAAATTTATATGGATGTGAAATCTGAAATTGAAATTAAAGATGAAGAATTAGACTTTGAATATGACTCTTATCAACATGATTCTCAGGTAGGCTAATATATATATCAAAATATATATATATATATATAATACCGCTATATATATATATATAATACTATATATATATATATACTTATATAATATATATATATATAATATATATATATATCATATATAATATATATATATGGTATATTAAGCTATATTATAAATATATATTTTATAAAATATATATATATATATATATATATATATATATATATATATATATATATATATATATATATATATAATATATATATATATATATATATATTATATATCATATATATTGGTCAGCATCCTGAAGAGGCCAGGCATGTAAATCATTTCGGATAAACAACACAAAAAATAAATATCATTTTATTAATCAGGAGACATTTTCTACCCATGAAATTAAAAATAAATAAAAAATAACGCCTTTTAAAAAATTTAAATTCGTTAAACCGCTGGAAAAATTAAGTTTTTTTGAGAATACGAAGGTAGCTCGAGTACTCCTAGGGAGCGCCGCAAAGGTGCCAATGTTGAATTTTTTATTTTTAAAATAAAGAAACCCCATGAGGTAAAAGTTAAAATGGACAGAGTCGGGTTTCTGGCCTACGGGGGATGACGGGGTTGGACTAATCGTCCCTTTTCTCTGTCCCTTTCGTTGGCTCAAACCCCCTTTAAAAAGGATATAGAAAAGAAAAATAACATTAAAATACTATTTGGTCAACTCTTGTTTTCGTAACGTAATGCAGGGATCAAGGTCCAATCACACTGTAACGCTGCCAATCTAAGATTATACTAAGTATTGTAAGGTGGTATTAATAAATATTAAAATAGAAATAATTTTTTTTTTAAGTTCACACCTGAAATTGCTTGCTGAAATAAAAAATGTTATTTATTTTCTGTAGATGTTATAGTTTCTAGTTACATGCTGGCCTCTTCGAGATTACTTATAGCCTATATATATATTATAATATATATATATATATATATATATATAATATATATATATATTATCATATATATATATATATTATATATATATAATATATATATATATATATATATAATATATATATATATAATATACCGTAATATATTATATATATATATATATAGAATATATATAATATATATATATATATAAATATAATATATATTTATATATATATATAATATATTATATATATATATATATATTATTATATATATATATATATATACTATATTATATATATTTTCAAGATGTAAATAAAATTTGAAGTCTTAAAAGTAAATATAAAACTTCCTTTTCCATTTTGTCGTCAGTGATTACAAATTAAACGTGCAGTGACTTGTGATACCAACTAAACATAGGAAAGTTATTGCAGTCTTTTAGCTGATTTAGGGTCGCTCCTTGGACAGTCTAATTTAGTCTTCCAAACTAAGATGCTTTCCATAATTGATCCTTACACACTTTTACTTGATTATGTAATTTGCGATTCACATAATATCCCGCTTTGACTATGCCACAGTTTCAATCTTTTTGCAACCCTCTGGTGGCCTTAGACCTTTTCAGATTCCTTTCTTCTCAAAAGGATGTTTAAAATTGATAGAAATGTTTGTCTGAGATGTTATAAAAACTATATGAATTGTAATTAACGTTAAACAGATTTTTATAACCATTTCAAACACTGAATCTAACTACTGCCTAATTCTTATATTAGTATACATTTTCTAACTGGTTTTTACTAGCGTATTTTATTATAGAGTGCCTTCAACAATTTTATAACTTTAATGCATAAAAAATAAAGCGTTGTTTTATTTTTTTTTAATAATTTATAAATAAATTAATATAATAAAATGTATAATACAAAATATAAATTTATTGAATTTCTAAATCTAATATTGTGAAATATTTACATAAAATTTCAATTAGGATGAGATTTCAACCCACATCTCTCCATTGTGCTTCACTTATTTTAGTTGACTCATATCCCAATAAGCTATATAAACCCTTTGATAATTTTTCAGATCTTTTCCTGACAGTTGGAAAACAAACTTTGCTTTCTCCATTAGCATTAAAATTGAGAATTAGATGAAACTTAGGATAGGATTAGCAAGTTGAGAGAAAGTAAAAGAGAATCTATGTTAGACGAAGAGCAGGTCATCAATGATGTCAATAAACCTGAAATGATTGGGAATAAGTCAAGCCCTCTATTTATTAGTCATGTTATTTACTCATATTATTTTTTTACTAAGTTAGAAACAAGAAGAGGTGATTAAGAGTGCATGGCAACATTACTTTTTCTTTTATCATCACTCATCCATCATTATTTATTCCCCAAATGGGAATTAGATGGCGCAAACAAACACCAAAAATAGAAAAGTTAGGCAGAAGAATATGAACTAAGTCAAAAAGAAAGCTGTCCACCCCCTCTACCATCCTCTGCATACCCTTAAAAGTGAGAGTTCTTTCTAGTAAAAAAAAAAAAAAAAAAAAATCCGCCTAGGGCTTCACAAGACCGAGATGAACCCCCACTGTGGTATCTCGGTGCAATGTGGGTCATTCTTTTGGGCAGTTAACAACAATACCACCCTCTCACAAAACCCCGCTATTCACTCTATTATGCACCTTTTCGTTGCCTCTACCCAAACTCTCATCCCTTTCCTTCAGACATTTCCTTTTACTGACTTCAACTCCACTTTTCTTCAGTGTCCCATCCCAACGATGTGAATTTCCAGCACACTCACCAATATTCATCCGCTTATCAACTGATTATCATCCATAATTTCCACATGACTAAATAACTTGATACTCTCTTGTTTATCCTCTCATTTAAACCTTCTTCACAACACACAACCCCTAACAAGTTTCTTCCTCTTTATCAATTTTCTCACGCCCAACAACGCCCCTAATAAAATAAAATATATATATATATTATATATATATTATAATATATATATTAATATATATATATATATATAATATATATATAATAATATATATATATATATATATCATTATATATATATATCATAATATATATATATATATATATATAGATAATATATATATTATATATATATATATATATATATAAATATATTATACCGTATATTATATATATATATATATATATATATATATATATATATTGATTAGTATATATATATTTATACTATATATAATATGAGATAATTATATATAATATAATTATATATATATCATTATATATTAATATTTATTATTACCACATAGCCTCTTAATCCTGAGATTGGTCAGGAAAGATTTGTTATGGTTTCTGACCAAGTGAAAGGTGCAGGAATATTTAGGCCCTGCATAGTAAGCCCTGCTTCAGCGCGACTTAGTCGGAATGCTTGCCACCGTAAGGCGGTGGGTTCGCATCCTAGTAGCGCGGCTTTTCCAATGCGAGAGGCATGAGAAGAGTGATTTGTATGTGCATAGCAGTGTTTGGTGTATATGTATGCCTATGTTGTGAGTGTATGTGTATTCAGTGTTAGTGTAGCATACAGTATGCCGAATACTGCCAACGTAATATTGCATAAGAATCTCGTTACTTAAGAACAATATATTTTTTGGTGTGTCCGTTTGCACGTGGTCCTATACTTTAAACTCGAACCAGCATACTGAGAAAGGAATCCGTCTTAAGGTGAGCCAAAAAGCTCGCCTTAACCCACTGAACCGTCCCGTGAAGCCATATATATATATTGTATAACTATGTATTATATAATATATATATATATATATATATACTATATATATATATATAATATATATAGTATATATTATAGAGTGTATTGTCTACAGTGTTTGAGTGTATTCTATTATATGTTTACGTGTATTGTATACAGTGTTTAAATATATTGTATACAGTGTTTGAATGAGCATGTGATCAGCAGTGGCAGACAGACGATTATAGTGAACGGTGGAAGTGTGATTTATTATTAATATAAATAATCATAGTGAAATGTAAACTTACGTAGAAAAAGAAATCATGCAGAGCAAAACAAAGCGGCCCGCTGGGCCCAAAAGGCCGAACTCCATTTCGCATAATGAATGAAGCAACTTTCACTCGCACACAATGAAATGGGAATGGAATGAGATGATGGGATTATTCTCATGCAAGGAACATGTCGCAGCCACAAGATATATGCAAAATAAAAAAATAAAAACATGAGAGTTAGTTACCGCGAAGCAAAAAGCAACGGAAAATGGATAATAAAATAAATTAGAATTACCGTAAATATTTTCCTTTGATTATTAATAGTAGAATTATTGCCTTGAGTATTTAATAAAATAATTAACAGATGCTTTTAAGGTATGTTAAAATGATAATAAAAGTTTTCAAGATATTATTAATCTAGAAAAAATAACCCTATATTGACTTTCTGATTCATACCACATCAACAGTATAGAAATTTAAATAAGGATACATCCTCAATACATACGAATTCAGGTCTGCTGTCAATCATTCCAAATATTGCCTTCTAATAATTCCCTTTAAAATGTATAAAGTGCTACTATTAAAAATTTTTGACAATTACATAAACAAAAATTATATTATACATATAAAGTTTCTTTGTTCAGCAACTGTAATTGCAACAAGTAGTTAAAGTTTTTAATACAAGTATAGTACTGTCTTATAATTGTACTTTATTTAATGTCGCTATATATCTGATATTTCTTATTTATTGTAGCGCAAGCCATTGCATAAATAACGTTTAAAGACACGCTTTATATAGTATAATTTTCTTTATCACTAGCACATAACACAAACCATGGTAATTAGTTTTTAATAGTTTTTCATTAACTGGTTTTACTATATATTTCCTTTAAAAGTAAAAGTTTCTTAAAGTTTCTTTCTTTTGATTCAATATATATTTTATTAATTTCCGCACTGGTTTAAAATGTCATAAACCTATTTCAAAGTAGTTCCGAACCAATGCAAAGTGGTAAGTCCTAAACCAGCTAAAGCAAGTCCATACCTGGTCCACAGTAAGTCCCTACCGGATCAATACCGTAATATGAAAACAAGTCCGTAACTAGATTCCAATA
The DNA here is from genome assembly GCA_015478945.1 of Trachelipus rathkii. Classification (NCBI taxonomy): domain Eukaryota; kingdom Metazoa; phylum Arthropoda; class Malacostraca; order Isopoda; family Trachelipodidae; genus Trachelipus; species Trachelipus rathkii. The sequence continues at coordinate 51,479 of JABUQX010060612.1, forward strand.
AAAAGTCGTAACCAGATCAAAGCAAGTCGCGGTCCTAGGCTGACCATAGAAGTAGTTAAATAATAAATAGAAAAAATCTTATGATATAAAGCTATAATTTTTGTAATTTTCATTTTATCATTACAATTAATGAAATATAAATTTTACATACCCCTAGCTTTTCCTAGAGGCCATAAAAGAATCGTCGTAATAAGTAGAACCGTAATTGACCTATAAAATTTTTAATGACTAAACTATAGATATTTTCTTATTAAAATTTTAATCTCATATATAAATATTTTAAGTATTTTATAGAATTATAGATTTAATATTACACAACATACCATTAAAGGCCTTATAGATTCCGTAGAATAATTTCAGCATAAAAACATGTGGATAATCATGGAGGAGCAACTTGGACTCATTAGGAAAGAACTAAAAAAAAACATTGGAATTCCATTAAATTACAGAATCTTTACATTTATCAATTAAACCATTGGGTTAAGTCAATGAATTTTTTTTTTCATCTGATTATAAGACATGTCCGTTTAAACTTTAAAGCAAAAGATAAGAATATTTTTAAGAAGAAGCATGAAATAAAGAAAAGAGAAAGGATATGAAACTTGTTATCTAAAATTACAGATTAGGAAATTTTAAATAAGGGATTTTAAATCAGGTCAAGAGAGATTTATTAATTTTATTTTTTTCTCACCTTTTTCAATGCAACCAACACCGGTTAGAATTTACAAGATAGAAAAAGGAAATAACTGTTTTATATTTAACTGGTATATTGACAAAACCCCGACTTTAAGTATAAATAATTTTTTTAAAAATTTCGACCCTCACCAATGTCCCTTGTCAAGTCACTCTAGTAACTATTAGTAGTGTAATCTTTTACCAAACAGAACGCTGTATAATATGATCGCTAGAATGCTGCACAAATTTCATCTTACTTCATCCTTCTCGTAGAAAGTCACGATAACTCTTTTGAACTTTTTCCCGTAATTGCCTTTAAATAAGATAAGTGTAACCATCTTCTTTCTCAACCGAGATATGAGTGAACTCTGTGTTGATTGCTTTTTGGAGTTACCAAAATAAGTTATTTGATTTTTTCCATCGTCTCTTTACACTCTCTCCAGCAAGCACCGTATCATGAAGAGTCAATTAACAAATCAAAATGTGTTAATAAACTGGGCTTTTCGTCAGTTGCTATTCTCATTTCTGGCAGTCCCATAGACAGACTGTTGCTGAATGTCACGTCTGCGATTGGAACTTATATTGTCCGATTGCGCACAGTTCTTCACTATTATCTCCCGTAAAGTGCTCTGTGCTCCATATAGCATAGGTCGTTTTCACCATTCACGACCATATGAAGAACCTAAACAAGCGAAATTCATGCTACTAGAACCTGTATTGCGAAATATTGCTCAAACCTCTGGAATATGTATGTACATAGTTAGTATCCAATTTCCACTTATAAAATTCTTGAATAGCAAGTTCGCTTGCTTCCTTTTCGTTAATACTCTAGTATTTTCTTGGTATGGTGTAAGACTTTGTTTTTTCATTACTCATTTTTATAAATGCGAAAATTGTGATCCAAATAGTGTGTGAGGATTTTTAGTCTATCTTTCGATATTAACCTTTAAAAAGGCAAAGGAAGGTCCCTTGTGAGGTATTGTAACTTGGGTCATCAAGTCATTGTAAATAGTAGTTGATAATTGATCAGAGCATGTGAGGAGACCATGATGGAGGGGTATAGAACGGCGTGTATTCAAGCCATATCTGGTAAAATTTTTAATATATTATCACATAGTAGGCCACGGACATTTAGGAAAGTCAAAAGAAAAAATAGAAAAACAACCTTTACGTTCAGCCCATCCCCTTGATTTCCGGGTTTATCTCACGAATAGTAAATATTAAAAAATTTTTATACAATATAAAAATTAAAACAGTATATTATAATATAATATGGTATAAAAGAAGATTAGAGTATATAATAAGTATTCTTTATAATACACAGTTTAAACTATTAATAATTTCACTTTTTTTTCTTCTCGCTGTGTATACCGTGTAACTTTTCTTCTTCTGTAATACTCAATTCTTTACAATATTTCCCATTTTATACTTAACTATCTTCCATCACAATGCTCAGTCCACTTTCACTACGTGCGAACTTCACACCATGATCTTCTGTCCTCTTGCACTCAACAAAATGAATCTTAAAT